>JAODAL010034888.1:0-43646 GCA_025379985.1 Phyllomedusa bahiana | reverse complement strand
TTCCTGGATCATTCTCATTTTACAATCTTTTAAAGGACATCTCTGGTTTGATTTCTTTGCCTGACCGGATTGGACGGGTTGATACTGACATCTGGTGAGAATTTCCCGTCAATAGCACCTTCAGAAATATTTACTTAGAAAATTGACGAGTTCAACACCTATTTCACCCGCTGCGTTTGTGTAAATATATATATACATTTCTGGTTATATAATCAGTGCAGGGTCTGTAGCTGGGACCTCTGAGGCCCACGAGATTAGACCTATAAGAAACAATGGCTCCCCTGTATGTAGTTTTGGCTCGGTCCTGCCTGGCACCAGCGCATCACATGGTTGTAAATAATAGCACCCCCGCTGTGGTTGCTCTGTGCCCGCACTGCCCTCTGTACAGCATAGGAGAGCATGCCCACCAGGAAACCAGCCAGGACTCTTCTGCACTTTTATCAAGAAAAGGAGGCCATTGTGCTCCATCCCAAACAACAACACACAGGAAACAACACTGAGGGGGCACATACTTTCTGGTTTGTCCTCTGTAGCTTTCCTTCTATACACAAAAGTGAAGTCTTCTCATAAGTTGTCCATACACCATGCAACGAATGTTCCATCAGTTCCCTATACACATCCATACCCTGCCGAGCTTGCCTTCAGTGGAAGATGAGGATCTGCTCGAGGAAAAGAGGGGCGAGGGGCGGAGAGAGAGAGAGGGGCGAGGGGCGGAGAGGGAGGAGAGGGGCGAGGGGCGGAGAGAGAGAGGGGCGGAGAGAGAGAGGGGCGGAGAGAGAGAGAGGGGCGAGGGGCGGAGAGAGAGAGGGGCGAGGGGCGGAGAGAGAGAGAGGGGCGAGGGGCGGAGAGAGAGAGGGGCGGAGAGAGAGGGGCGAGGAGCGGAGAGAGAGGGGCGAGGGGCGGAGAGGGGCGGAGAGAGAGAGGGGCGAGGGGCGGAGAGAGCGAGAGAGGGGCGGAGAGAGAGGTGGGCGGAGAGAGAGAGAGAGGGGCGGAGAGAGAGAGAGAGAGGGGCGCAGGGGGGGCAGAGAGAGAGGGGGGGGGAGAAGCGAGAGAGAGGGGCGGAAAAAGAGCGAGGAGAGGAGGGGGGGGAGAGAGGCGAGAGCGGAGAAGAGAGAGAGAGGGGCGGAGAGAGAGCGAGGGGCGAGGAGAGAGGGGGCGGAGAGAGAGAGAGGGGCGGAGAGAGAGAGAGAGAGAGAGGGGCGGGAGGGGAAAGAGGAGAGAGAGGAGAGGAGAGGGGAGAGAGGAGAGAGAGAGGGGGGGGGGGAGGGGGCGAGGGGCGGAGAGAGAGAGGGGCGAGGGGCGGAGAGAGAGAGAGAGAGAGGGGCGGAGAGAGAGAGGGGCGAGGGGCGGAGAGAGAGAGGGGCGAGGGGCGGAGAGAGAGAGGGGCGGAGAGAGAGAGGGGCGGAGAGAGAGAGGGGCGAGGGGCGGAGAGAGAGAGGGGCGAGGGGCGGAGAGAGAGAGGGGCGAGGGGCGGAGAGAGAGAGGGGCGAGGGGCGGAGAGAGAGAGGGGCGAGGGGCGGAGAGAGAGGGGGGGGGGGAGAGAGAGAGGGGGAGGGGCGAGAGAAGAGAGGGGCGAGGGGCGGAGGGGGGGGAGAGAGGAGAGAGGGGGGGGGCGGAGAGAGCGAGAGAGGGGCGGAGCGAGAGAGGGGCGGAGAGAGGAGGGGAGGCCGGGGAGAGGGGAGGGGGGAGGGGAAAAGGAGCGAGGGGAGGAGAGAGGGGGGAGAGAGCGAGAGAGGGGCGGAGAGAGGGGCGGAGAGAGCGAGGAGAGGGGCAGGAGAGAGCGAGAGAGAGAGGGGCGGGGGGAGGGGCGAGAGAGGAGAGGAGTCCGGGGCGGAGAGAGGAGAGGAGAGAGAGGGGCGGAGAGAGAGAGAGAGAGAGAGGGGCGGAGAGAGCGAGAGAGAGAGAGAGGGGCGGAGAGAGGAGAGAGGGGCGGAGAGAGAGAGAGAGAGGGGCGGAGAGAGGGGCGAGGGGCGGAGAGAGGGGCGAGGGGCGGAGAGAGGGGGGGAGGGGGGAGAAGAGGAGGAGAGAGAGAGGGGGCGGAGGAACAGGGGGGCGGAGGGGCGGGGGAGAGAAAAGGATGAGAGAGGGGGGAGGAGAGGGGGGGGGGGACTGAGGGGAGAGAGAGGGGGCGAGCGGAGAGAGAGAGAGAGGGGGCGAGCGGAGAGAGAGAGAGGGGGCGAGCGGAGAGAGAGAGAGAGAGGGGGCGAGCGGAGAGAGAGAGAGAGAGAGGGGGCGAGCGGAGAGAGAGAGAGAGAGAGCGGAGAGAGAGAGAGAGGGGGGGGGAGAGAGAGAGAGAGGGGAGCACGGGGGAGAGAGAGAGAGAGAGAGGGGGGAGAGAGAGGGGGCGAGCGGAGAGAGAGAGAGAGAGAGGGGGGCGGAGAGAGAGAGAGGGGGGAGAGAGAGAGAGAGAGAGGGCGGAGAGAGAGAGAGAGAGATAGGGGGGGAGAGAGAGAGGGGAGAGGGCCGGAGAGAGAGAGGGGGAGGGGCGGGAGAGAAGAGGAGGGGGGGCGGAGAGAGAGAGAGGGGGCGGGAGAGGGGAGGAGAGGGGGGCGGAGAGAGAGAGAGAAGGGGCGGGAGAGAGGGGAGAGAGAGAGGGGGCGGGGGGAGGAGAGAGGGGGGGGAGAGGAGAGAGAGGGGGGGAGGGGGAGAGAGAGAGAGGGGGCGAGCGGAGAGAGAGAGAGGGGGCGAGCGGAGAGAGAGAGAGGGGAGGGGGGAGGGCGGAGAGAGGGGCGAGGGGCAGAGAGAGGGGCGAGGGGCGGAGAGAGGGGCGGAGAGAGGGGCGAGGGGCGGAGAGAGGGGCGAGGGCCGGAGAGAGCGGCGCCGGGAGGAGAGAGGGGCGAGGGGCGGAGAGAGGGGCGAGGGGCGGAGAGAGGCGGGCGAGGGGCGGAGAGAGGCGGGCGAGGGGCGGAGAGAGCGCGAGGGCGGAGGGCGGGGGGAGAGAGCGGGGGCGAGCGGGGCGAGAGAGGGCGGGGGCGAGGGGGAGAGGAGAGAGGCGGGCGAGGGGCGGAGAGAGGCGGGCGAGGGGCGGAGAGAGGCGGGCGAGGGGCGGAGAGAGGCGGGCGAGGGGCGGAGAGGGGCGGAGAGAGAGAGGGGCGGAGAGAGAGAGGGGCGGAGAGAGAGAGGGGCGGAGAGAGAGAGGGGCGGAGAGAGAGAGGGGCGGAGAGAGAGAGGGGCGGAGAGAGAGAGGGGCGGAGAGAGAGGGGGGCGAGGAGAGAGAGAGGGGGGGCGAGCGGAGAGAGGGGGGGCGAGCGGAGAGAGAGGGAGAGAGAGGGGGGGCGAGCGGAGAGAGAGGGAGAGAGAGGGGGGGGCGAGCGGAGAGAGGGGGGGGCGAGCGGAGAGAGGGGGGGGCGAGGAGCGGGAGGTAGAGGGGGGGGGAGGAGGGACGGAGAGAGAGGGGGGCGAGGAGCGGAGAGAGGGGGGGGCGGGAGGGGGAGAGGAGAGGGGGGCGAGGAGCGGAGAGAGAGGGGGGCGAGGAGCGGAGAGAGAGGGGGGCGAGGAGCGGAGAGAGAGGGGGGCGAGGAGCGGAGAGAGAGGGGGGCGAGGAGCGGAGAGAGAGGGGGGCGAGGAGCGGAGAGAGAGGGGGGGCGGAGAGGAGAGAGAGGGGGGGCGGAGCGAGAGAGAGGGGGGCGAGGAGGGGAGAGGGAGGGGGGGGAGGAGCGGGAGGGAAGAGGGGGGCGAGAGGGCAGAGAGGGGGGGGGGAGGGCGGAGAGAGAGGGGGGCGAGGAGCGGAGAGAGGGGGGCGAGGAGCGGAGAGAGAGGGGGCGAGCGGAGAGAGAGGGGGCGAGCGGAGAGAGAGGGGGGCGAGGAGCGGGAGAGAGGGGGGGAGGAGCGCGGCAAGAAGAGAAGGAAGGCGAGGAGGAGAGAAGGGAGGCGAGGAGGAGAGAAGGGAGGCGAGGAGGAGAGAAGGGAGGCGAGGAGGAGATAGGCGAGGAAGAGAGAGGCAAAGAGGAGAGAAGAAAGGAAAGGAGAGAAGATGGGTCTATGAATTTTCGATGGAGCCCGAGTGACTTAATGTCTTTTCTATTGCCTTAACCATCTGCCTTCTGAAAGCACAGGCAAGTCACAGACGAGCTGATCCTGTGAGTGCAGGAGACCGTCCTTCCATCAGATCACAGATGAGTTCATGCACCTTGTATTACGGTTACATTTCATTGGTGGACTAGGTCTGTGGAGCGTTCCTCCATTTTGTATGATCGCTCTCTGCCCTGATTCTTCATGTCTAGAGTGGAGCATTCACCATTTTGCAGCCATCTCTGTGATGTATCCATTGCTCCATATCACAATTCTCTGGCAGAACATTAAACCTCCTTTCTGGAACCCTGGAGGAATTTCCCCTTCTCCGGGAACAAGCTGTGTTTATGTTGACGATCATATCACCCCCGGTCCCAGCTGTTGTCCCATAGAACATAGGGATTAAACCAAGCAGAGGTGCCCTCTGTACACAGAGCCGGGGCCAACGCTGACCAACACCATATGGAGAAAACACGTGCGGACTTAGGGAACAACACAAACCCAAGCGTCAGCAGATGCAACAACAACACGGGGCCACTTGGCAATATGGGTGTGACCGCTAAAGAGGACTTATTATACCGTCACCTTTATCTCTACAACAATATGGTGCCAATCTCATGATGCATTCGAAATAATGAGACACAGAGGCAAAGTGACTGAGGAACCTCTGAGACACGAGCTAGACCCAGACCTCCACTAAAGACAGGACAGAGCAAACGGAACAAGATGGACTTCTCTCCATGCATCCTTCCTGCTACCCCAATACGGGGCATTTAAAGGGGTTTTGCCACTAAGTGAATTCCTTATCTCCTTTATCAGTTCAGGGTAGAATATAAACAAATCATGCGGAGTCATGAACGCTGCAGGGTTGAGAGGGAACGGGGTGAGCAGAGAGCGAGGAAGGAGGGAGCGAGCGTCTGCAATGTTTACTCAAATAATAACATTACAACAGTGGATTCTCTATACAGCAGACTCATACACTGCACTTTCTCCCCAGCCCCAGCTAATTTATGTTCCCCGTCAACAGATAAGAAGTGCAAACAAGCAAGCTTGGCCAGATCACCTCCTGTCAGCTCCTGGTCGTGTCTAATGTAAACTTTTAGGAAACTAAGGAGGACTGAGCATTGCTGTAGCTCTCACAGGCTTCACTTTTTGTAATCACATATATTTAGAAAGGTGATTAAATACCCATTTTGGAGAATCCCACGTCAACATTACATTGTGGCAAAACCCCTTTAAGGTTTTTCTACCTCTTAAAGGGGTGTTTCCACCATAGACTTTGATGGCATATCAATACTATATGCCATCAAAGTATGATGGATGTCAAAGGGGATGGCTACAAAACCTTGCGTGAAACGCAATCCTACAGATTCTTGGTTGGATTAGCTATGGATTAATCTGCAACAAATCCAAGCCGTGTGGTCCCAGCCTTTAAAATGACACGGCTATCAAAAAAACTAAATTTCACACATTAATAAGCAATACATGAATTTTCTTTTTAAATTGGGTGGTTCTAATTTAGGTCACGGGCATGACTGCCTGGTCTGTGTCTTTCTATCTGAGAGCTCCGATAGCACAGCAGTGAGAGGGTTGCTTGACGGTTCTTCTTTTAGGGTATGTTCACACGATTTATTGCGGTGCGCCTGCTGACCCCATAGACATGCATTACTCGTATGATCATATTGTACGCGCGGGGGACGAGGCGTAATCCATAGTTCTCTATGAGAGCTATGTTTTACCGTAATCATGTGGCGCATTTCCCTGCGTATTAAGTTCAATACATTGCGAAATTCTCCCCAAAGCCTAATCAGCGCGACTCCCAAAGCACTCGGAGGATTGTGGCGCGTACTGTATGAGCCGGGATTACGCCGTGTGAACATAGCCTTCGGGTGCGTCCCCACTGCACGGGTTTGCGGCCGGTTTTTCAGACTGTTTGCGGTTTTGCAGACCGTCTAAAAAAAATGGCCGCAAATGAGCACAATGGTGCTCCATGGAAAACCCGTGCAGCAGTCCCCACTGCACGCGTGTTCCACCAAGCAGCTTTTCAACCCGTTGGCCGCCCGAAAAAACATTGTGCATGTTCATTCTTCCGTCCGGTTTTCGGACGGAATATGTGCAAGTGAACGGGAAGGGGAATGGCTCATCGCGGAGAAAAGCCGGCCGGCCGCAAAACAGGACAAATACCAGTCTGATAAACCAACCGGTATTTGTCCATTGCCATGGGGACGCGCCCTTAGCGTCACTCTATGTATTTTCACTCTCTGCATTGAATATACATGTATACGCCCTTCTTTGCGATCTTTCTCTTGGTTCGGCTGATAATCTTTAGGGTCTCTTTCAAATTTTTTTCAGTTTATTTTGCAGCATATGTGACTTTAATTTTTCATTAATATTAATATTAATTAAAGGGGTTGTCTCACTACATTGATTCATTTGACCTCAGTCCTGTTTTCTTACGGTAAAAAAAACCTTCAGCAGCACCCGCGGGTGTCCCTGTGCTTCACCCCGCCACGCTGCCAGCATGGACACCTGCCTAAAAACAATCCGCAGCATCGCCGCCAACTTGTAAAACCTTAAAATGATCAAATATAAAATGACATTTTAAATGAGAGGGGTTGTACCACGATGGACATGTATCACCTTTCAGCAGGGTCACTGGGACCTCCATCAGTCGCTACAGTGCGGCCCCCTGAATCTCCTGCTGACTATGAATAGTTAATGAATGGAGCTAAAACTCTTGAATGACCGGGCAGACTTTTAGTCTTATTACAAATAGTAGGTAATGACAATGTTTGCTCTTTTGCTCACTAGCAGGAAGAAATAAGATTAGACTAGGTGGACAGGGCGATGACGAGAGCATTAAAGGGGTTGTCTCACTACATTGATTCATCTCAACTCACTCCTGTTTCCTTGGTTTCATTTTGAATTCAGGAGAGTGTTTACTGGCTTCTACTAGGCTGCAGTAGATGCCAGGTCTGTAGCTATAGCAAGCAGTGCTGGCAGCCTATCAGGAGAGAGGGAACAGGTCTGTAGCTATAGCAACCAGAGCAGGCAGCCAATCAGGAGAGAGGGAACAGGTCTGTAGCTATAGCAACCAGTGCTGTCAGCCTATCAGGAGAGAGGGAACAGGTCTGTAGTTATAGCAACCAGTGCTGGCAGCCTATCAGGAGAGAGGGTACGGGTCTGTAGCTATAGCAACCAGTGCTGGCAGCCTATCAGGAGAGAGGGTACAGGTCTGTAGCTATAGCACCCAGTGCTGGCAGCCTATCAGGAGAGAGGGTACAGGTCTGTAGTTATAGCAACCAGTGCTGGCAGCCTATCAGCAGAGATGGAACAGGTCTGTAGCTATAGCGACCTAAGGAGCTGATGCAGCCCATACAAGAGGGGATATCTAGGAATAGGTAGGACACTGTTAATGGACACATATTGCAAAGTGACTTGTTTCTGCAAGATCTTTAACATATAAAGCAGCGATCCCTGTAGTGAGACAACCCCTTTAAAAAAAAAAAAACTATAGAAGAAGCTATGGAAATGAATATCATTGATAAAACCACAGCAAATTCTGTACTGTAAGGAAACGGACAAAAATAATCTTTTGCAAAAAGAGAGCTTTCATGCCCCACAGGTTGTTAAGGGCCTTCCTAAAAGCCAGTTCATCAGAATTAGAGGAATTTGTACAGTGGAACATGAATATCCAAAATATATGAACCGTATAATTGAGAAATGTCTTAATAAAGGCTACTGTAGAAAAGAACTGGAAGGACTGGGAAGACACGTAGGACGAAGAGGTGCGAGAAGTGTGAGAGAAAAGGGAAATAAACAACAAAGTAAAACCGAGTTATTCTACATCTCAGCATATGACAATCACTCTAAGAGGATTAGCAATACGATAAAGAACGGTGGAACATTTTACAAGGAGACCCGAAATATGGTAAAACGTTTAGTGACCCCCTGAGTTTGTGCATAGAAAAGGAAAAACAATAGGGAATGATTTCATAAGAGCAGAGCTTGTAAGAAAAGAACGTAGGCAGAAGACTCCTGACATCAAACAAATAGTACAGCAATAATTAAAGGGGTTTTCTCGCAATGAAGATCATAGTTTAAAATGAGAGGACCAAAAATATGTAAATGTGTGGGGGGAGAGGTGAGCCTTTCACTGACAGCAAGCTGAGGTGGTGTGACGTAGTGTGCGGGGGAGGGGGAGATTATCACTGACAGCAATCAGAGGTGGTGCGACGTAGTGTGCGGGGGGAGGGGGAGATTATCACTGACAGCAATCAGAGGTGGTGCGACGTGTGTGCGGGGGAGGGGGAGCTTTTCACTGACTGCAATCAGAGGTGGTGCGACATAGTGTGCGGGGGAGGGGGAGATTCACTGACTGCAATCAGAGGTGGTGCGACATAGTGTGCGGGGGAGGGCGAGATTCACTGACAGCAATCAGAGGTGGTGCGACATTGTGCGGGGAGGGGGAGCCTTTCACTGACAGCAATCAGAGGTGGTGTGACATTGTGTGCGGGGGAAGGGTGAGCTTTTCACTGACAGCAATCAGAGGTGGTGCGATATTGTGTGCGGGGGAAGGGTGAGCTTTTCACTGACAGCAATCAGAGGTGGTGCGACAGTGTGCGGGGGGGGGAGCTTTTCACTGACAGCAATCAGAGGTGGTGCGACGTAGTGTGCGGGTGAGAGGGGGAGATTATCACTGACAGCAATCAGAGGTGGTGCGACAGTGTGCGGGGGGGGGGTGGTCATGGTGGGGGGGGGGAGCTTTTCACTGACTGCAATCAGAGGTGGTGCGACGGAGTGTGTGGGGGAGGGGAGATTATCACTGACAGCAATCAGAGGTGGTGCGACAGTGTGTGCGGGGGAGGGGGGAGTTGTCACTGACAGCAATCAGAGGTGGTGCGACATTTGTGCGGGGGGAGGGGGAGATTATCACTGACAGCAATCAGAGGTGGCGTGATGTAGTGTGCGGGGGGGGAGGGGGAGCCTTTCACTGACAGCAATCAGAGGTGGTGTGTGATGTAGTGTCGGGGGAAAGTTTATGGGGAAGGGTGAGGCTTTTCACTGACAGCAATCAGAGGTGGTGCGAGTAGTGTGCGGGGGAGGGGACTTTTCACTGACAGCAATCAGAGGTGGTGTGACGTGGTGTGAGGGGGGGAGGGTGAGCTTTTCACTGACAGCAATCAGAGGTGGTGTGACCTAGTGTGCGGGGGGAGGGGGAGCTTTTCACTGACAGCAAACAGAGGTGGTGCGACATGGTGTGCAGGGGAGGGGTGAGCTTTTCACTGACCGTGATCAGAGGTGGTTTGGGTAGGTGTGGGGGGGGAGGTGAGCTTTCACTGACAGCGAGCAGAGGTCCTGCAGCAGGAGAGAGCGTGCAGTCCATGAATACAAACAGAGTAAAGGTGATAGTTTTGCTTTTCACTGACAGCAATCAGAGGTGGTGTGATGTAGTGTGCGGGGGGAGGGTGAGCTTTTCACTGACAGCGAGCAGAGGTGGTTGGGGGGGCCCGGGGGCGAGGTGGGGGGGATGGTGAGCTTTTTCACGGGACAGCGAGCAGAGGTCCTGCAGCAGAGAGAGAGAGATCATGTGCAGTCCCATGTAAATACAAACAGATAAAGCGTATAGTTTTGTTTTGCAGATCTGTAGAGGTCAGAGGTGTAATAATCTGCAGGATATATCACTGTGTGCGAGAAAAAGAAAAAAAATCACCCATCTTTCCCAGAGTCCTGAAAGTCAAATGTTTATTCAAATTACAAAGTATGTAGAGAGAGCGAGAAATGTAGATATACACTATGGAGTTACACTTAGGTTTTCACTAGCTGAGAACCTTTCCCTTTCCCCGGCTCACACAGAATTAATTCTCAGGTGCACACTTTGGGGGGCGTGTCTGCAGAGAGAGGAGATACTCCCTGCTGGGAGGAGAAACACGCCCCTCCATTTCACAAGCTCTGCTTGGCAACCAGCATAAACAGCTGCCAAATGGTGAAACGAGGCAACCCCTTTAAGGGATCAGATCTCATTCACCCTTTGATGGGGTATAAAATAAAAACTAAGAGGTATCATACATGTGACTCTAGTGGAAGTAGTTTTTGGTGATGATGAACAACAAAAGTTAGGAAACAGTTAATGCAAAGGGAAGACTATTGGATCTTCACGTCAGACACATTGGCCCCTAAGGCTATGTTCCCGCGGTGGAAATGCGCCGCAATTATGCCGGGTGCTTTGGGAGTCACTCTGATCAGCACGTACTCCCGAGGCGCGCGGTGGGGAGCAGCAGCCCGCCGGCCCCACAGACATGCATTACTCGCGCCGCGTATTCGCCGCGAATAACTGACATGTCACTTCTCTCTCCGCACGTACAATATGATCGTATTGTACGCGCAGGGGGACGAGGCGTAATCCATAGTTCTCTATGAGAGCTATGGATTACCGTAATTATGGGGCGCATCTCCCCGCGTATAAAGCGCAGTGCGCCGCAAAATACGCGGCAAAACGCACCTCAAAATAAGCCGTGTGAACATACCCTAAAGGGTTAAACGAGGAATGTAATTTTAATGTGTTTCTATGATTCTTCTGCAAGTTTTGTCTGGTATTAAAAAATATGGTAGTTTGTGTTCTAAAAATATAAGTATTAGTAGATTTGAATATGTTTTTGGAACGTAGTTGCAGAGTACGATGCACTGCGCAGGCGTGAGAAAGGGGAGGACCCCGAAACGTAGCAGAGCAGAGCTGAAGGCGGGGGGGTTTTATTAATATAAAATTTAAAGGGAAAAAAGGGGGCACATGTGCATGCTTTCATATAGTATGTAGAGGAATCGAAATAAAGGACTATAAAGAGAATAAGGAAGCATCAATAAGGCCTCGTTCACACGGCGGGTTTGGCCCCGCGGCCAAACCCGGTCCTAACCTCGCGTCTCCCGACGTGGTTTTGCGGCGTGGGCGCGGGGCGTGGTCGCGGCGCAAGTGGGGCGCGGCTTGCGGCGAGGGTTTGCCCCCGTGCAAATTAGTAGGCAGGGGGAAAACCACGCCGCCAGCCGCGGCCCGGCTGCGCACCAACCGCGGCGACGCCCGCGACAACACCGCGCTGAGGACTCCCTGTCAAGAATTGACAGGAGAGCTCTCAAACCCGCGGCCAAACCCGCGGCGTGTGAATATTAACACGGTTTCCCATGTTGATAAACTGGGCGCGATTTGGACGAGGTTTTGGCCGCGGAAACCGCGTCGGAACCCGCGGCCAAATCTGTCGTGTGAACAGCGCCTAAGGGCACGTTCACACGGCGTTTTTAGACAAGGTTTGGAGCGTTTCCTCGTCCAAAACCTCGTCCAAACCACATCAAAACCTCGCCTGAAACACGCTTCTTCAGACGAGGTTTTTGACGAGGCTTTGATCAGGTTGTGGATCAGGTTTTGACCCATACAAATGAATAGCCAGGACAAAAACGGCGCCGAACACCGCGCCGAAAACGCACCAAAGCCACACCGAAAACCGCGCCTACAACGCGCTTCAAGAATTGACATGACACTTCTTTTTCATTGCTTCCAAAGAAGCGCGTTTTACATAGGAATCAATGAAATGAACTGGGGGCGTTTTGGAATCATTTTGGACGAGGGTTTGGGCGAGGAAACGCTCCAAAAACCTCGTCCAAAAACGCCGTGTGAACATGGCCTTAGTCATTGTAGATTGGAGCGGTTACATAGTGTCAGAGTTGTAAAAAATTGAGCAGTGTGCTGCACTATTTTTTCCTTTATAAAGGCGGACACAGCGACGGAAACCCAAGGGACCCCTTTGTAGTCCACAGGGTCTATCGGCCGCCGTTGGTGTCTGTTAAAAAATGGTCAGTACATCCGTTTTGAAGAATAAACGTATAGATGCACACTGGTGTGGCAGAAAAAAACTATACAAACAATACAATATCAGCAGCACTCTATAGGCACTAAAAACAGTCAAAAAGGACATAAGAATTTTTTGGAACAGCATTTCTGCTACTGTGGAATATATATTCTTATTTTCTATTTAATATATATTCCATAGTAGCAGAATCGCTGTTCCAAAATTTTTTTAGGTCTTTTTCGACCGTTTTTAGTGCCTATAGAGCGCTACTGATATTGTATTGTGTTAAAAACCGGATCTGTTTCTACCTTTGCGACGAAGGATCAGACCGACCTCAGACGCAGATGTGAACTGAGCCTAACCCATCCGGTGTGCATGTATTATTACCGCAGGGGTCGCTACCGCTAGTATCAGACGCGGCTCTGGGGTAAGCGCATGGTTATGTGCTAATTTCAGTGAGCTCCCCAAACTTCTACCACTGAGGAAGGGGGCACCTGATGAGATGTATAATAATTTATAACAAACCAATGGTAAGGAGAAACCCAGAGGAACCGCGTCATGGAATTGAACGTAGGACTGATAACCGGGACATAGACAACAGTACAACGCTACAGCTACAGAGGAGCCATGACTGGAGGCAGCCATACTAGGGATGCATAGAGTTACTTACAGGGCGAGCGAGGCTCTGCAGGCTGGATGGAGCCCGGCTGCGGGATGCTACCTACTCCCTGTTTTGGGTGCGAGTGAAAGGTCAGAGGCGACCAATGAGCAGAGGGTCAGCAGTGGTGTGATGGGCCGGGCTGCTGGTCACTCCTTAGGAGGGGGAAGGGACGGCAGCGCCCCTATGGCCTGACAGGAGGCTCTGTGCTTCCTCTAGTCATAGAAGACAATGATGATGATGACGGCCGCAGTCAATAATCATCTCAGGAATGCTGCAATTGTGATCAATGCAAGGACAGAGGGAGGAGAAGCAGTAGAATCTGTGCTGATCCAATGTCACAAAACTCCAGCGACGCAAGTACATGGATGGGAGCGCAAACTCCTTTCACCTGGAATCTAAAAAGCCGAATTTCTGGACTGGGTACGTTCACACAGAATATTTGCAGGGTGCAATCACGCTGCAAGTGCGTCCGGCAATTGAAGTAAAATCTAAATTTTCCCGGCACATCGCTTCTTTCTGGAGCTTACGTGCTGGGGAAAACCGAAGTGAATGGGAGCCGACACAGAGCGCTCTAGAAGTACACGATGGCCAGCACGTACTTCTTAAGCGGCAGGCGTATAGCGGTACGCATAGTATGTGCCGCTATACACCTGCAATAAGCCGCGTGAGTTGGCCTTAAAAGTCCAGAAAGGGGAACATCTCTCCTTGGGTGGGGGGCACCATATAGGTGTGTGGCGTTTTGAATTGCTTTTTTGCCCTCCACTAAGCATCTGCATATCACAAGGCATTATGGGAAAGGCGCTGAGAAGCTCAAGCGCCTTCTATTGGATGTAACAAGTCCTCAATTGCCTCCCACCCAGCCAGCCAGTACACTCTGCCCTGCACTGATGAGGGGCAAAACCCCGAAACAGCTGTATGCAGATGAGTGATACTGGCTTGGCTAAAATCCCTTTAGCTTTCTAAAGATTCAGTGAGTCTGAAGCAAATTGAGGATTTGTTACATCCAATAGAGGGCGCTTGAGCTTCTCAGCTCCTTTCCCATAATGCCTTAAAAGTCCAGAAATTCTGCTGATCCCGTGCTTAAAGGGGTTGTCTCACTACAAGGATTGCTGCTTTTTCTATTAAAGATCTTGCAAAAATAAGTCACTTTGCAATATGTGTCCATTAACAGTGTCCTACCTATTCCTAGATATCCCCTCTTGTATGGGCTGCATCAGCTCCTCAGGTCGCTATAGCTACAGACCTGTGTGACCTCTCCTAATAGGCTGCCAGTACTGGTTGTTATAGCTATAGACCTGTGTGATCTCTCCTGATAGGCTGTCAGCACTGGTTGCTATAGCTACAGACCTGGCTTCTATTGCAGCCTAGTGGAAGCCAGTAAACACGCCCTTGAATTCAAAGTGAAACCAAGGAAACAGGATGAATCAATGTAGTGAGACAACCCCTTTAATGCTCGTCATTGCCCTGTCCACATAGCCTAACCTTGTTTCTTCCTGCTAGTGAGCAATAGATCAAACATTATGTCATTACCTACTATTTGTAATAAGACTAAACGTCTGCCCGCTCATTCAGGGGTTTTAGCTCCATTCATGAACTCCATTCAAAGTCAGCAGGAGATTCAGGGGGCCGCACTGTAGCGACTGATGGAGGTCCCAGTGACCCTGCTGAAAGGTGATACATGTCCATCGTGGTACAACCCCTCGAATTTATAAGGTCATTTTATATTTGATCATTTTAAGGTTTTACAAGTTGACGGCGATGCTGCGGATTGTTTTTAGGCAGGTGTCAATGCTCGGGGTGAAATCTGTAATGAAGCACAGGGACACCCGCGGACGCTGCTGAAGGTTTCAGTGTGGTTTACACCAAAACATTTGGACCCGTCCTAAAACTGGAAACTCATAAAAGCCGAGGCAGAAATCTGAGCGGAGAGAACGGACCCGAGAGCGACGGCCTCGGTGCTGCGGGCGCTCTGTCCGGGAAGGCGTTACATACTTTCTATGATTATTCGATAATCCAGAGCCCTGAGAAGCAGGAGGCTGTCAGCTCCCATTAATGCCGGATTACGGAAAGTCTACAGCATCATCTGCATTAGTCTCTGCAGGTCTCAGAGTACAAGTCCAGCCACAAGGGCTGATCTGTGCGATCCGACAGCGAGAGCCCGGACGCGCTCTCGGGGCCCCGCGACGTCACGTGACTCTACAGGATCGGAGACACTGAAGTGATTAGAAGGAAAACTGCACCAATATCACTGCCTAAACTTTAGTGAACTCTTAAGGCCATGTCCCCACGGCAAGGGTTTTCGGCCGGTTTTTCAGCCGGTTTGCGGTTTTTCAGACCGTCTGAAAAACCGGCCGAAAATTAGCACAATTGTGCTCTATGGAAAACCCGTGCAGCAGTCCCCACTGTACGGGTTTTCCGCCCACGGTCCGGCCGCAAAACATTGATCAAGCACCATCTTCTGTCCGGTTTCGGAATCTGTGCATGTGAATGTGGAGGGGGGGGCTGTTCTCCGCTCATCGCGGAGTAAAGCCGCCCCCCCCGCGGCCGTGGAGACAGCCGCAAAACAGGACAAGTACCGGCCAGTTTACTGTGCAGTGGGGACGCGCTCTTAGGGGATGTTCTCACGGTGTATTGCGGTGCGTACAGTATGCAGGAGGGGGTGTGGGGGGTAGCCCGCCGGCCCCATTGACATTCGTTACTTGTAGCGCGTATTCGCCACGAATATTTGACATGGCACTTATCTCCCCGTGCATACAATACAATCGTGTTGTACGAGCGGGGGGGGGGGTGTTGGCGTAATCTAACTGTGTAAATTGCAATGTGTTTGTTTTGTTTTTTGCTCTCACACCTACAGATTCATTTTTTAAAAATCAGTTTGGATGTGCAGACTGGCAGTAAGAGTGTCTTTGGTGCCCCTAGCAACCAATCAGAGCTCACAGCAACCAGAGCCCACAGCAACCAATCAGAGCCCATAAGAACCAATCACAGCCCATAGCACCTGTAGATTGTAAGCCCTCACGGGCAGGGACCTCTCTCCCTCTGTACCAGTTGTTAGTCACTTATGGTCACTTTGTAATTGTTTGACCAATGTTATTTATGTACCCGCCTGGAATCAAATGTACAGCGCCCTGGAATCAAGGGCGCTCCAAAATAAATGATAATAATAATAATAACAACAAATCAGTGCTCATAGCAACCAACCAGAGCCCATAGCCACCAATCAGAGCCCATAGCCACCAATCAGAGCCCAAAGCAACCAGAGCCCACAGCAACCAATCAGAGCCCAGAGCCACCAATCAGAGCCCATAGCAACCAGTCAGAGCCCATAGTAACCAGTCAGAGCCCACAGCAACCAATCAGAGCCCAGAGCCACCAATCAGAGCCCATAGTAACCAGTCAGAGCCCATAGTAACCAGTCAGAGCCCACAGCCACCAATCAGAACTCATAGAAACCAATCAGAGCACATAGCAACCAGAGCTCATAGCCACCAATCAGAGCTCAAAGCAAACCAATCAGAGCTCATAGCAAACCAATCAGAGCCCATAACAACCAATCAGAGCCCATAACAACCAATCAGAGCCCATAACAACCAATCAGAGCCCATAACAACCAATCAGAGCTCATAACAACCAATCAGAGCCCATAACAACCAATCAGAGCCCATAGCAACCAATCAGAGCCCATAACAACCAATCAGAGCTCATAGCAACCAATCAGAGCTCATAGCAACCAATCAGAGCTCATAGCAACCAATCAGAGCTCATAGCAACCAATCAGAGCTCATAACAACCAATCAGAGCCCATAGCAACAAAAACAAAGTTTGGTCTGCACATCCAAAATGATTTTTTTTTTAAATAAATGAGCATCGGTGCGGGTTGTGTGGCAGTAAAACACAATACACTGTCAGCAGCGCTCTACTACGGTAGCACTAAAACAGTCAAAGGGGACATAGAAATTTTCTGAAAAAGCCTTTCTGCTACTTTTGAAATCATGAAAATCTCAGGTTCCCAGTGCACACACTTGATCAAAACTGTAACGGCCCACCTGCCACAGCAAGGCGCCCTCAATACAGGTGGGAACCTACTCGGACAGGTGACCTGTCCTGCGGTCTGTCCAGACCTCCATATTTCAGGGAGAGAAGGCAGAGTGCAAAACCAAAATGTGTCATTATGGACAACAAAGTACATCTTCCTGCCGACAGCTTTCATACATAAGGCCCTATGTGGCTTTTATGCCGTTTTTGTAGCCTTATTCTAGGGCTGCACAGCGCTGGATTTTGGTCGGTTTTTCAGCAGATTCAGTATTTTGACTATGACCGTACCCAGCGCTGTGAAGCCCTCAATAGAAAATCCTTGTTGCAGTCTGCACAGCACAGATTATTTACTGAGGGTTTCCTAAACCTAAAACTGTCCGTCGGAATATAGGACATGCTGTATATTCTGCTCGCCCGGCGTCGGATTCTCACGCCCCCAATGTTCTGGGCCCCTGGGAATCCGGCTGCAGTTTTTGATCAAAAAATGCACAAAACGCCTCCGCGTCGCTTTCTGGCAATGTGCCAATTTTGGAATTTGGGCGCCATTTTCACATTTAGATTTAGCCTAAGGGTATGTTAAAACGATTTAATGCGGGGCGTATAGTGCGCGGCGTAGTACATCGTGTCTGTAGGGAGCTTGCGCTGATAAGAGCGTACCCCCGGGGCAGCCTCTTGGCCCCATAGACATGCATTGCCCACGGCGCGTATTCGGCGTGAATAATTGACATGTCGCTTATCTCCCCGCACGTGCAATATGATCGTATTGTACGCCCGGGGAGAGGAGGCGTTATCCATAGTTCTCTATGAGAACTGTGGATTACCGTAATTTTGGTGCGCATCTCGCCCAAATTAGAGCTCAAATGCGCGGCGAAATTACCCCATGTGAACATAGCCTAAGGGTGCAAAAGAAATGTGTATTTGTACAGACGTCCTTTACCCCTCCTCTCCCATCACATGATTTGCAAAGTCAAAATATAGTATAAAAAAAAGACGACATAAAAAAGCCACAAGCGTTTTTCTGGTGCAGAAAAAAAAACAAAAAAACAATGGCGACATATGGTAAGAAAACTGCTACAAACTGCCTAAAACAGCGCTACACCCCCAGCAAGCTGCACAGAGAAAAAGCTGCTACTGACTAACGACACTCAAAGTGAATAAAACACCCAAAAAAAAAAAAAAAAAAAACACGTCACGCGTTTCATATTTGCCTAGTGACTTCCAGCTAACAGCTTTGCCCTTAGAGGGGATTTATCATCTGGGTAGGATGGGCCGTCAGTGTGAGGCAGGTGTGAACCCCTGAGGACTGACAGCACCCACTGCAGTGACTAAGCAGGTACGGCCACGTCCCCATTCTAAACTGGGAGGTTAAGAGGCCGTTGTCCAGTAAGGTGCGGATCCCAGAGGTTTTACGTCATCAACGTGCGAGATGATGAAATCCTTTTAATGGGGTTTTACCATGATGTAAACCCCCACGAGCCGGCCGTGCATGTGCCGAGGAGGGCGGCGCTTGCGGCCACCGTCTCCATTCACTTCTATGGGAGATTCCACACATAGCCCAAATTCAGGAGCTCCCATAGAAGTAAACGAGGAGGGTGGCGCTTGCAGCCGTCCTCTCCATTCACATCTATGGGAGCTCCTGAATATGGAGGAGTTATATTCGGAAGCACCCATAGAAGGGATTGTGGAGGGCGGCGCTTGCAGCCGTCCTCGCCCTTCACTTCTATGGGAGCTGCCGAATATAACTGAGCGCATACACTCATCCATATTCAGGAGCTCCCACAGAAGTGAATGAGGAGGGTGGTGCTTGCAGCCGTCCTCTCCCTTCCCTTCTATGGGAGCTGCCAAATATAACTGAGCGCATACACTCATCCATATTCAAGAGCTCCCACAGAAGTGAAGGGGGAGACAGCTGCAAGCACCACCCTCCTCACTCACTTCTCTGGGAGCTTCCACACATAAACCTAAATTCAGTAGCTCCCATAGAAGTGAAGGGGGAAAACAGCTGCAAGCACCACCCTCCTCAATCACTTCTCTGGGAGCTTCCACACATAACACTAAATTCAGGAGCTCCCATAGAAGTGAATGAGGATGGCGGCGCTTGCAGTCGTCCTCTCCCTTCACTTCTATGAGAGCTTCCAAATATAGCCGAGGGCACACACTCATCCATATTCAGAAACTCCCATAGAAGTGAATGGAGAGGACAGCCGCAAGCGCCGTCCTCCACAATCACATCCACGGCCGGCTCATGCAAGCACTGGGGATTTTACATCATGGTAAAACCCCTTTAAAGTGGGAAAACCCAAAGCTAAATCCCACGGTGAGGAAAGGGTTCATACAGCAATACCGGGCAGCGAGTTCCTTCCCTCCCTGATAGAGGAGCCCTCCCGCCCCCTACACTGCCCCTCCCCTCCTGTAAATGCCCCCCCCCGCGTTATTTACCAGCCTGAGACTCCATGTCGGCCCCGCGGCGGCTGCAGCGCTTCTAGACGTCTTCAGCTGTTTCCTTCGGAAGAAAAGCTTTCATCAATATTATATAGAGAGAGGGAACCGAACACTACAGATCGGGTGACCGGGGCCCGTTACCCTAAACCTGCCCCACAGAGGTCGGCGGATACAGTGATGGTGACCCCCGCATCCTGCCAGCTGGGGCCCCACTCTGGTACTAGACATAGAGGACACGCTCCCATCAGGCTGGTGGTAAGGGCCCATGTGCACCGCCATAGCACTGACCATGCTGTATACACCCGTAATATGGTGTTCAGAAACCTCCCCTCTGGATGGAAGGCACCGAGCTTTTACTTATGGATGTATATAGAGTCTGGGAGAAGAGGGATCGGGGGGCGCTGGTGTATCATGGCTGCACACATAGTGCCTGGGACCCCCAAACACAGACCTGTGGGGGCTCCAGGCAGGACAGGTTTAGCTTTTACAATAAGCCCCGATGGGAACCAAATGCCCCCATATACAGAGTGAAGAAATCAGGCGATGCCCCCTAGAGGCCAAGTGTATTTAATGGTAGGGCCTGTGGTCTACAACCACGGCTCTCCAGCTGTTGGGAAACTACAACTCCCATCGTGCATTTATATAATCTCCATCAGTGGGCATGATGGGAGTTGTAGTTTCCCAACAGCTGGAGAGCCACAGTTTGCAGACCACTGCTCTAGGCTACAGAGTCACAGGCAGCTTCAGACTCGCACTCCTGTTTAGGCTATGGGTGGTTCTATAGCAGGGATCAGCCCATTTAGCTTCTCTATAACTAGCTCTTATAGTGTTGCAGTGACATAACTGCAGGAGATTTAGAGGGAACCTGTCACATAGTTTATGCCCCCCTTGCTGAGGGCAGCACAAGCTAGTGTCAGACCTGCTGTTCCCAGCTGTGTCCCTTATTCTGTAAGATGTTGGAGTTTTTGTGTATTTAGTGCTCAAATCTGCAGTTTTCAGCCAGAAAAGAGTCCTTCAAAGAGTCGGTTTTTTTCAAACCCCGCCCACCTGAGGCTAGCCCCGCCCACCTCACTTAGCACCGATACAACTAGATTAAAACTGTCTACTACTTTGAATGGTAGAAACTGTCATGGGAGGAGCTAGCCTTTAAAGTGCGGGGCTGACACCATTCCCCTCAGAATAAAAATTAGAGGTAAACAGCTCTGAATAGCGGCACCCCACATCTTACAGAATAAGGACACAGCGCTGAAACAGCAGGTCTGACACTAGCTTGTGCTGCCCTCAGCAAGGGGGGCATAATCTATGTGACAGGTTCTCTTTAATTTGTAGGAAACAAAGCTACAGAGCTCTGAGGAGTGAGGTTAATTAATCTAATCTTGTTAGAGATAAAGACTCCGCTCCGTCGGACCATGGTGACCTCGCTCCCTGCTTGAGGAACGGACTATGCGATGTGGTCTCTGAACAGAACCTCTGATTCTGATGGGAACCAGGCCCAAGACACACAATAGGGGCTATTATTTCTCACTGACCCCAGCTGGTGTATGGACACTTACTTCCACACATTGTTCCATGGGGAAAAAGTATGTTCCCCATGGAGCAATGCCTGAAAAAATCTGTCCCCCAGGGTCTCGTCAGTGCATCTACAGAGGGGTCTCACCTTCTAGAAGAGGTTCTGATACAGGATCGTCTTCTCCCTCCTGGAGGAAAGCTCATTTGAGAACTAAAGAGTCCTGAAGAGATGGCTCACCACATGGCTGCTGGATTACAGGTGTCAGCATGTCACGGTCACGTTTCCTCATAGCACTGACATTACTGTAGGTATATACTGTATACAGGGGGAGCTGGGGTGTCATCAGGGACAGGAGGGTGCCCACAACAGACCCTACAGTGCCGCACTCACCTCCATATTACTCTCCCATAGGGACTACATTGGTTTCCTTTCCGCACCGAACTCTCACTTTGAGACAATGCTTTTAGTGGAAAATACCTCAAGGATGTAAAAAACAAACAATGGGTGCCAAAAAACCCCTCTGTTACTTCTATAGGCGCCAAAAAAAACCTCTGTTACTTCTATAGGTGCCAAAAACCCCTGTTACTTCTAGGAGGTGCCCAAAAAAGGACCCCTCATTTACACTCCTAACTACATGGCCTTACCAATAAACTCTTTAAAAATTTTTAGTGGAAAACACCCCCTGTTAACACTATAGGTGCCAAAAAACCCCTCTGTTACTTCTATAGGTGCCAAAAACCCCTCTGTTACTTCTATAGGTGCCCAAAAAACCTCTGTTACTTCTATAGGTGCCAAAAACCCCTCTGTTACTTCTATAGGTGCCAAAAAACCCCTCTGTTAATTCTATAGGTGCCAAAAACCCCTCTGTTACTTCTATAGGTGCCAAAAAAAAACTCCGCACCCCTATCTGTAATGAAGCTGCATGCAAGAAGCCTCAGGTTATCATCCTTATCCCCTAGTAGTACTGCACAGATGCTACAATGCTTGAAAAATATTGTACTGTCTGTGCCCCTTTTAACATACCTACATTACCCTATCATCACCCCCACAATGACTGCTATTCCTATGGACCCCCAAAAACATGCACGCCCGCCACAAGTGTGTACACTGTGTCCATAGGGAGAGGCCGCCCTGGAAGCAGCTTCTTACCCCACGAGGGTCCTACCTGTTGAAATCCAGCAAGTCCGCTCCTGCTGCATCTACTATTGGGGGAGAGTCTAGTGACCCCCTACACATTGGATATTACTGATCCCAGCAAAGCGAGCCGACATTTACCTACTGTGTATGGACAGCTTTAGGGAAGGTCCACAAGGAGCGAGTCCCGAGCAAAACCCCCACACAGGCTAAGGGTGGCTTTTGGCACAAATTCACTAAAAATTTCACCCCTGCTTCACCGAAATCTCATTCAAATGTATCCACTGCGGCTTCTTCCTGTGAAATTAAGAGGATAAGATCCGCAGTATTCCCATCCTGTGCGAATGTACCCAAGATAAGGACCCCAGTCACCTCTAGGACCCGCACCCATCTCAAGGAAAGGACCCCAGTCACCTCTAGGACCCGCACCCATCCCAAGGAAAGGACCCCGGTCACCTCTAGGACCCACAGCTATCTCAAGGAAAGGACCCCAGTCACCTCTAGGACCCGCACCCATCTCAAGAAAGGACCCCAGTCACCTCTAGGACCCGCCCCCATCTCAAGGAAAGGGACCCCAGTCACCTCTAGGACCGGCCCCCATCTAAAGGGAAAAGGGCCCCCCGGCACCCTAGGACCCGCACCCCCCCAAAGGGAAAAGGCCCCAAAGTCCCCTTTAGGACCGGCCCCTTTTTAAAGGGAAAAGGGACCCCAGCCCACCTTTTGGACCCCCCCCCACCCCAAGGAAAGGGAACCCCCGGTAAACCCTAGGACCGCCCCCCAAATTAAAGGGAAAGGACCCCAGTCCCCTCAAACCCCCGCACCCACTCAAGGTTTAAGGACCCCAGTCCCCTCTGGGACCCCCCCCATCTCAAGGAAAGGCCCCGTCCCTTAGGACCCGCCCCCCATCTCAAGTTTAAGGGACCCCGTTCCCCCTCTAGGCCCCCGCACCCATTTTAAAAGGAAAGGACCCCATTAAAACCTCTGGGCCCCGCACCCTCTCAAATAAAAAAACCCCGTTCCCCTCAAGGCCCCGCACCCATCTCAAGATAAGGACCCAGTCCCCTCTAGGACCAGCACCCTCTAAGGAAAAAGGACCCCGGTCACCTCGGGGAACCCGACCCATCTCAAGTTTAAGGCCCCAGTCACCTTGGGACCGGAACCCATTTAAAGGGAAAAAGGACCCCAGTCACCTCTAGGACCCGCCCCCCTCTAAAGGGAAAAGGGCCCCCAAAGTCACCTTAGGACCGGCCCCCTTTCTAAAGGGAAAAAAGGACCCCCAGTCCCCTTGGGACCCGCACCCCATCTCAAGTTTTGGGGACCCCAGTCCCCTTTTGGGACCGGCCCCCTTTCTGGGAAAAAGGGAAAACCCCATTTCCCCTCTAGGCCCCGCACCCATCTAAAGGAAAGGCCCCCATTCACCTCTAGGACCCGCACCCATTAAAAGGAAAAAACCCCCCAAGCCACCTTTTGGCCCCAGCCCCCATCTCAAGGAAGGGGCCCCCAAAGCCCCCTTTAGGACCCCCCCCCAATTTTAAAAGAAAAGGGAAACCCCAGTCCCCTCTAAGGACCCGCACCCATCTAAAGGGAAAAGGGGACCCCGTAACCTCTGGGAACCCCACCCACCCTCAAGGAAAACCCCAGTCCCTCTAGGCCCTTTCACCCCCCATCTAAAAGGAAAGGCCCCAGTCCCCTTTGAGGACCGATACCCATTAAAGATAAGGCCCCCCGTCCCCTTGGGACCCGCACCCATCTAAAGGGAAAAGGACCCCAGTAACCTCGAGGCCCGGGATACCATTAAAGAAAAGGGGCCCCCAAAGTACCTTGGACAATTCCCACTCAAGGAAAGGCCCCAGTCACCTCAAACACCCGCACCCATCTAAAGGAAAGGCCCCCAAGTAAACCTTGGGCCAGCCCCCCTCTAAAGGGGAAGGGACCCCAGTAAAACCCTTAGGCCTCCCCCACTTAAAGGAAAAGGGACCCCCATAACCCTCTGGGCCCCCAAACCCATTCAAAATAAGGACCCAGTCCCCTCTGGGGACCCCCCCCCCATCTCAAGGAAAAAGGACCCCTGTCACCTCTAGGACCCGCACCCATCTCAAAAGAAAGGACCCCAGTCACCTCGGGCCCCCCGCCCCCATCTAAAGGGAAAAGGCCCCCCCAGTCACCTCTAGGCCCTTGCCCCCCATTCGGGGGAAAAGGGGACCCCAGTCACCTCTGGGCCCCGCACCCTTTCCAGGAAAAAGGAAACCCCAGTCACCTCTGGGACCCCCACCCATCCAAGAAAAGGCCCCAAAGTCACCTCTAGGCCCCGGGCCCCCCATTAAAGGGAAAAGGGGACCCCGGCCCACCTTTTGGACCTGCACCCATCTCAAGGAAAGGCCCCCTTTCACCTTTGGACCCCACCCCCTCTCAAGGAAAGGACCCGGTCCCCCCTTTTGGACCCCACCCATCTCAAGGAAAGGACCCCATTTCCCTCTAGGCCCCGCACCCATCTCAAGATAAGGCCCCCGGTCACCTTTTGGAGGCCCCGCCCCCCTTTCTAAAAAAGGGCCCCCCAGTCACCTCGGACCCCCCACCCCCCCTAAAGGGAAAAGGACCCCCGGCCCACCTCTAGGCCCCGCCCCACCCAAAGGGAAAAGGGAAACCCCATTTCACCTTTTAAACCGCCCCCATCCCCCAAAAAAAGGGCCCCCGGTCCCCTCTAAACCACCCGACCCATCTCAAGGAAAGGACCCCGGGTCACCTCAGGACCCCACCCCTAAAGGAAAGGGGACCCCAGTAAACCTCTAGGCCCGCACCCATCTAAAAGAAAGGACCCCAGTCATCTCTGCCCCCGCACCCCTTAAAGGAAAAGGACCCCATCCCCTTTTGGACCCGCACCCCTCTCAAAAAAAGGACCCCGTAAACCTCTGACCCCGCCCCCCAATCTCATTAAAAAAGGCCCCCAGTCCCCTTTTTAGGACCCGAAACCCATCAAAAGGGAAAAAAAGGGCCCCCAGTCACCCTGGGACCCGAACCAATTTTCAAGAAAAAGGACCCCGTCACCTCTAGGACCCGCCCCCCACTCGGGAAAAGGGGACCTCATAACCTCTGGGAAACCTTCCCCATCTAAAGGGAAAAAGGACCCCAGTCCCCTCTGGGAACCCACACCCTCTAAAGGAAAGGACCCCCGGTCCCCTTCTGGGACCCGCACCCATCTAAAGGGAAAAGGGGCCCCAGTCACCTCTAGGCCCCCGCCCCCAAATTCAAGATAAGGCCCCCCGGGGGTCACCTTGGGACCCCGCCCCCCTTAAAAAAGGAAAGGACCCCGTCCCCTTAGGCCCCCCCACCCAAAGGGAAAAGGGGCCCCCGGTCACCTCTGGACCCGCACCCATCTAAAGGGGAAAAAGGCCCCCAGTCACCCTTGGCCCCCGCACCCATCTCAGGAAAGGACCCGGTTTCACCTCTGACACCCGAAAACCCTTTCCTTAAAGGAAAAGGGGCCCCCAAAAGTCACCTCTAGGCCCCGCACCCATCTAAAGGGAAAAGGGACCCCATTTCACCTTAGGCCCCCGCCCCCAATTAAAGGGGGAAAAAGGACCCCAGTACCTTTGGACCCGCCCCCTTTCTAAAGGGAAAAGGGACCCCAGTCCCCTTCGGGGACCCGCCCCCATCTCAAGGAAAGGACCCAGTCACCTCTGGAAACCCGCACCCATCTAAAGGGAAAAGGGCCCCCGGGTTCCCCTATAGGCCCCGCCCCCACCCAAAGGGGGGAAAGGACCCCTGTCACCTCTGGGACCCGCACCCATCTCAAGGAAAGGACCCCAGTCACCTCTAGGACCCGCACCCATCTCAAGGAAAGGACCCCAGTCACCTCTAGGACCCGCACCCATCTCTAGAAAAGGACCCCAGTCACCTCTAGGACCCGCACCCATCTCTAGAAAAGGACCCCAGTCACCTCTGGGACCCGCACCCATCTCAAGGAAAGGACCCCAGTCACCTCTAGGACCCGCACCCATCTCAAGATAAGGACCCCAGTCACCTCTAGGACCCGCACCCATCTCAAGGAAAGGACCCCAGTCACCTCTGGGACCAGAACCCATCTCTAGCTAAGGAACCCAGTCACCTCTATGACCTGAACCCATCTCTAGAAAAGGACCCCGGTCACCTCTGGGACCCGCACCCATCTCAAGGAAAGGACCCCAGTCACCTCTAGGACCCGCACCCATCTCAAGATAAGGACCCCAGTCACCTCTAGGACCCGCACCCATCTCAAGGAAAGGACCCCAGTCACCTCTAGGACCCGCACCCATCTCAAGGAAAGGACCCCAGTCACCTCTAGGACCCGCACCCATCTCAAGATAAGGACCCCAGTCACCTCTAGGACCCGCACCCATCTCAAGATAAGGACCCCAGTCACCTCTAGGACCCGCACCCATCTCAAGATAAGGACCCCGGTCACCTCTAGGACCCGCACCCATCTCAAGAAAAGGACCCCAGTCACCTCTAGGACCCGCACCCATCTCAAGATAAGCTCCCCAGTCACCTCTAGGACCAGAATCCATCTCAAGGAAAGGACCCCGCAACCTCTTTGCTCTGAAAGGATGGGGTCGGGACTCTCCCACTGCAAATAATGGGAGTTCCGAGCCCAGCCGAGCAGACACTCAGATCTCCCATTAATTTCAATCCACAAGTCCCGACCATCTCTTCTTTCAGAATGAAGAGATTTCGGGGCTCATTCAGGAGATCGCTGCCGCTCCCAGAGGTGGATGGAGCCCTTTTCCTGAGATAGATATGGGCCCCATTGGTGAAACTGACACCGATCTGACATTGATGACATATCCCAGCAATACTCAACAGTTGTCTGCAGCAAAACAACCCCTTTAAGAAAAGATAAAGACTTGATAGAAATCCCTTTCTGGTTTAAGCTTCAAAAACTGCATCTAAAAACCTGAACGTGTGAACACAACCATAGAGAGCGTCCTGTTTCTCCTGCCCACAGCTCATTGCCCAAATGCCCTCATGTATCCTAATGCTAAATGCCCTCTAATATAACCTAACACTACACAGGACCTTTGCCCAGCCATGGCCTCCGCTGGAGAAACAGGATCCCCTGACAAACCTTTACCCCCATTTCCTGCAGAGCAGCCAAAGTCCAAGGAGAAGCCGGACGCTTTCCAGTAAGGAGATCTCACTCCTCGTGAAACTGAGCGCTGTGGCCTTGAGGCGGCAACTGAGACTGACGCGCGGTGCACATGGTGACGTCCCGGCTGCTCTCAGGCTGCACACTTCCTGACAGACGGACAAACCTGTTCCAGATCTGGGCTGAACACGTAGCAGCCAAAAAAAAGGAAACGTCTGCCGAATACCTTCCCGCACCTGTCACAGGGGTGCCGCCAGCTCCTGTGCCGGAGGCTATCACCTACAGGGGTGCTGCCAGCTCCTGTGCCGGAGGCTATCACCTACAGGGGTGCTGCCAGCTCCTGTGCCGGAGGCTATCACCTACAGGGATGCCGCCAGCTCCTGTGCCGGAGGCTATCACCTCCCGGGGTGCTGCCAGCTCCAGTGCCAGAGGCTAGCACCTACAGGGGTGCGGCCAGCTCCTGTGCCGGAGGCTATCACCTACAGGGGTGCTGCCAGCTCCTGTGCCGAGGCTATCACCTACGGGGGGTGCTGCCAGCTCCTGTGCCGGAGGCTATCACCTACAGGGGTGCTGCCAGCTCCTGTGCCCGAGGCTATCACCTACAGGGGTGCTGCCAGCTCCTGTGCCGGAGGCTATCACCTACAGGGGTGCTGCCAGCTCCTGTGCCGGAGGCTATGCTATCACCTACAGGGGTGCTGCCAGCTCCTGTGCCGGAGGCTATGCTATCACCTACAGGGGTGCTGCCAGCTCCTGTGCCGGAGGCTATGCTTTCAACCTACAGGGGTGCTGCCAGCTCCTGTGCCGAGGCTATCACCTACAGGGGTGCTGCCAGCTCCTGTGCCGGAGGCTATCACCTACAGGGGGTGCCAGCTCCTGTGCCGGAGGCTATCACCTACAGGGGTGCTGCAAGCTCCTGTGCCGGAGGCTATCACCTACAGGGGTGCTGCCAGCTCCTGTGCCGGAGGCTATGCTATCACCTACAGGGGTGCTGCCAGCTCCTGTGCCGGAGGCTATGCTATCACCTACAGGTGTGCTGCCAGCTCCTGTGCCCGAGGCTATCACCTACAGGGGTGCTGCCAGCTCCTGTGCCGGAGGCTATCACCTACAGGGGTGCTGCAAGCTCCTGTGCCGGAGGCTATCACCTACAGGGGTGCTGCCAGCTCCTGTGCCGGAGGCTATCACCTACAGGGGTGCTGCAAGCTCCTGTGCCGGAGGCTATCACCTACCGGGGTGCTGCCAGCTCCTGTGCCGGAGGCTATCACCTACAGGGGTGCTGCCAGCTCCTGTGCCGGAGGCTATCACCTACAGGGGTGCTGCCAGCTCCTGTGCCCGAGGCTACGCTATCACCTACAGGGGTGCTGCCAGCTCCTGTGCCGGAGGCTATGCTATCACCTACAGGGGTGCTGCCAGCTCCTGTGCCGGAGGCTATCACCTACAGGGGTGCTGCCAGCTCCTGTGCCCGAGGCTATCACCTACAGGGGTGCTGCCAGCTCCTGTGCCCGAGGCTATCACCTACAGGGGTGCTGCCAGCTCCTGTGCCCGAGGCTATCACCTACAGGGGTGCTGCCAGCTCCTGTGCCCGAGGCTATCACCTACAGGGGTGCTGCCAGCTCCTGTGCCCGTTGCTATCACCTACCGGGGGTGCTGCCTGCTCCTGTGCCCGCGGCTATCACCTCCGGGGGGGGGTGCTGCCAGCTCCCGTGCCCGAGGCTATCACCTACGGGGGGGTGCTGCCAGCTCCTGTGCCGGAGGCTATCACCTACGGGGGGGTGCTGCCAGCGCCTGTGCCGGAGGCTATCACCTACAGGGGTGCTGCCACCTCCCTTGCCACAGGTGTACAAAATCAATGTTATCAGCCGGGCGCCAAAATCCCATCCAAAACACCATCAGCGCCTCATGTTTACAATCTGGAAACATGGAGAGGTAAGGATAGGTCTGCCGATACTGATCACAGTGCAAGATAGGGGGCGAATCAGTCCAAAAAGTTACAGAATCACCATCACCCCACGTAAAATTACCTGGCTGAGGGGCGCCTCTTACCCTTTGTTGAGGTGATGTAAAGAAGGTCTATGTTTGCTCTGTTGCCTATGAGCCCTCAGCGGCTCCTGCACAGTATCTATTAGGGTATTTTTTTTCACAGCACCCCAATGGACGGCATAACACTGTGTGAACGGCCCCTAACCTAAAGGCTATGATCACATGGTGTCGTTTAGGACGTATTTCGGGGTGTAATTGCACTGCAATTATGGTAATCAAAGCATTCAGAGAGCTGTAATTACGGTACTCATTGCTCTCATGATTACCTGCCGATGAGCAATACTGGCTTGGCTAATATCCCTTTTGCTTTTTAAAGACTGAGTCAGAAGCAAATTGAGGACTTGTTACATCCAACAGAGGGCACTCGAGCTTCTCAGCCCCTTTCCTTTAATGTCTTGTGATAAGCAGATGCTTAGTGGAGAGCAAAAAGGCAATCTCAAAACTCCACACACCTATATGGTGCTCTCGCCAAGGAGAGATGTTCCCCTTTCTAGGTCATATGATTGTGAGCCAAATAGTGTTCTCAGTGGCCTCTGATTACATGTATGAGGCCAATGCCTGGACCACGAGCAAGTGAGCCATGAACACGTCACCACTGCTGGGGGGCAAACAAAGCAATAGTATGGAGCGGTGGTCACCCTTTTGGCTCACCCATTTTGCGGTGTGCTTGGAAATGCTGGGGCTCCAACAGTCGACAATATCCATTCAAATGTAAGGCTCAATCCAGCACCAACATTAACAACCAAAAATTCTTAATAGCTACTTCATAGTGAAAACATAGGTACAGCCATAGTAATAATGGTAGAGGAAACACACGCTCACGCGTTTCAGGCACGTTCTGCCCTTGTGCACAGTACAATGAGTCTAACAGATACAAGTCCTGCTGGGGGGCCCTGGAGCTGTGGGGGTCGGCAGGAGAGGTGACTATAGGTTCATTTCTATTCTAATGCAATCCCTGGCAATAGGGGGGGAAGGGGTTTCTAAAAATCTCAGGAAGCCCCTTTAAAGTCAGTGTCAAAACAGGTTTGTTTTCAATAGAAGTAAAGTTTATTGAAGAGCAATGGATGAGCCGAGATATCAGATGTTAAAGGGGGTTTTCTCGCCTCAGTGATTAGCTTTGGGTCAGGTAATTGAAGACTTTTTTTCTATATACATTGCTCTTTTGATATTGCCCTGCTCAGGAGATGAAGAGAGATTTGATCTGGTCTGAGTGCACACAAGCGTCTCTAGGTAAGGCCCGGTTCACACGGCTTATTCAAGCCGGAATTGCGAGCCGGATTGCGCTCGCAATTCCGGCTTGAATAAGGGGCGGGGGCGCCATAGACCTGCATTGTTTACGGCACGTATTGCGCCTGGATAATGTGCATGTCACTTCCTCCCCCCGCGGCGGATTCGCCGAGCGGGGAGAGGAGGCGTAATCCATAGTTCTCTATGAGAGCAGTGGATTACCGTAGTTACTGGGACGGATTGGAGCCGTACTGCAGCGCAAATCCGGCGCGCAGTACGGCGCCAAACCGCGCCGAAATAAGCCGTGTGAACGGCCCCTTACTGTCCACATCTTCCTTCCTGATTAGACAAAGAACAGGGAGGGACATCAGCATTGTCGGACGGAGCAGAGTCTTTACCTATTGTTTACCTTTGATAAGCACTTGTTTTGACTCCTTGGAGCTCTGTAGCTTTGTTTACTTACAGATTAAATCTCCTGCACTTATGTCATTGCAACACTCAGCTAGTTAAAGAGGAGCAAAATAGGCTAACCGCTGCTATAGAACCACACACATCCTAACCAGGGAGAGAGAGTCTAAGGCTGCCTGGTGAAACGGCAAGGTGAGAGAACCCCTTTAACTTGGAGCACTCACTATTACAGGTAGGAGGACTACAGCACTGATAGAACTACACAGCGTTCAGCTGCCGAGTGGCTCCATCTTCTCAAATCAGCAACAACAACTCCTAGCAAGTCCCAACAGCTGAAGAAGGTCAGGGCATGCTGGGAGATGTAGTTTCACAGAAGCCGAGTCATCATAGGTCGCAGAGCACTACTTTAAATGTGAATTCGTCTACAAGAACGTAGCCCCCACAGGGCGATCCATCAGCGGCAGCACCGGGGGTAGAGGAGCGGTCAGATAGCAGCAGGTTAAAGGGAAACTGACAGCAACAATTCTCAATTCACAAATGTTTAATTTATTTTAAAGTCCCCCTGTTCCTAGTTTCCCCGACTTCCCCTAATTGACTTACAGTTCCTATTCCAGATCAACTATGGCCTGAGAGGTGTAAGTGTTATCAGCAGGACGTGACAAGTGTAAAGACCCCACCCCTTCCCCAGTGCCGAAAAAGATCACCCCATTATCTTTACATCTATTGCTCTTGTCATTGCCCTGTGCTCTAGTGTAATTTTGCCTATCCATATCCAGAGAACAATAGAGCGATCATTCTGTCATTACCTACTATTTGTAAGAAGACTACAGGCTAATAAGCACCAACGGTAAAGTGAGATTAGTCTGCCCGGCCGTTCAGGAGTTCTCTCTCTTTACTAATCACAGTAGAAAAGGACAAGATTTTATCGTTTATGTTTAATTGCGTAGGACTGCTGGAATACAAAAAAAAAGACTGTAAAAAATCAAATATATATATTCCAGGAATATTGGTTTTAGCAAAAATTCTCCTTTCTGACGAAGCGTCCCCCTAAGATTCTATTAATTTCTACCGAAACCAAAAGGAGAAGGAAGCTGCGTCCTGAACGATTGCACTTCCCAACACCAGACACTTCGGTGGCATACTGATATTAGAAGCCATCAATGCCTGATAGGAGCCGGACCCCCTGGGTGACCCAAACCTCGAGATTGGACCCCTCAAAGTGTCAGCTCAGAGTGGAGAGCCAATCACATCTGCACACAGCTCTATACTATTCTCTATGGGAGTTCCCAGTACAGACGAGCGCTGTGTTCTCCATTCTGTTCTATGGAAGTTTCCAGTACAGACGAGCACTGTGTTCTCCATTCTGTTCTATGGGAGTTCCCAGTACAGAGGAGCGCTGGGTTCTCCATTCTGTTCTATGGGAGTTCCCAGTACAGGGGAGCGCTGTGTTCTCCATTCTGTTCTATGGGAGTTCCCAGGAGAGGGTAGCACTGTGTTCTCATTTCTGTTCTATGGGTTTTCCTAGTACAGGTGAGCACTGTGTTCTCTCCATTCTGTTCTATGGCAGTTGCCAGTACAGGAGAGCACTGTGTTCTCTCCATTCTGTTCTATGGGAGTTCCCAATACAGGAGAGCACTGTGTTCTCTCCATTCTGTTCTATGGGAGTTCCTAGTACAGGGGAGCTCTGTGTTCTCCATTCTGTTCTATGGGAGTTCCCAGTACAGGGGAGCGCTGTGTTCTCCATTCTGTTCTATGGGAGTTCCTAGTACAGGGGAGCACTGTGTTCTCTCCATTCTGTTCTATGGGAGTTCCCAGTACAGGGGAGCGCTGTGTTCTCCATTCTGTTTTATAGGAGTTCCCAGTACAGGGGAGTGCCATGTTCTCCATTCTGTTCTATGGAAGTTCCCAGTACAGGGGAGCGCTGTGTTCTCCATTCTGTTCTATGGAAGTTCCCAGTACAGGGGAGCACTGTGTTCTCCATTCTGTTCTATGGGAGTTCCCAGTACAGGGGAGCACTGTGTTCTCCATTCTGTTCTATGGGAGTTCCCAGTACAGGGAGCGCTGTGTTCTCCATTCTGTTCTATGGGAGTTCCCAGTACAGGGAGCGCTGTGTTCTCCATTCTGTTCTATGGGAGTTCCCAGTACAGGGGAGTGCTGTGTTCTCCATTCTGTTCTATGGGAGTTCCCAGTACAGGGGAGCGCTGTGTTCTCTCCATTCTGTTCTATGGGAGTTCCCAGTACAAGGGAGTGCTGTGTTCTCCTTCCTGTCCTATGGGGGATCCCAGTACAGGGGAGCGTTGTCTTCTCTCCATTCAGTTCTATGGGAGTTCCCAGTACAAGGGAGCGTTGTCTTCTCTCCATTCAGTTCTATGGGAGTTCCCAGTACAGGGGAGCGCTGTGTTCTCCATTCTGTTCTATGGGAGTTCCCAGTACAGGGGAGCGTTGTGTTCTCCATTCTGTTCTATGGGAGTTCCCAGTACAGGGGAGCGCTGTGTTCTCTGTTCTGTTCTATGGGAGTTCCCAGTACAGGGGAGTGCTGTGTTCTCCATTCTGTTCTATGGGAGTTCCCAGTACAGGGGGAGTGCTGTGTTCTCCATTCTGTTCTATGGGAGTTCCCAGTACAGGGGAGCGCTGTGTTCTCCATTCTGTTCTATGGGAGTTCCCAGTACAGGGGAGCGCTGTGTTCTCCATTCTGCTCTATGGGAGTTCCCAGTACAGGGGAGCGCTGTGTTCTCTGTTCTGTTCTATGGGAGTTCCCAGTACAGGGGAGCGCTGTGTTCTCTGTTCTGTTCTATGGGAGTTCCCAGTACAGGGGAGCGCTGTGTTCTCCATTCTGTTCTATGGGAGTTCCCAGTACAGGGGAGTGCTGTGTTCTCCATTCTGTTCTATGGGAGTTCACAGTACAGGGGAGCGCTGTGTTCTCTCCATTCTCCTCTATGGGAGTTCCCAGTACAGGGGAGCGCTGTGTCCTTCATTCAATTCTATGGGAGTTCCCACTACAGGGGAGAAGATTGTTCTGATGTATTTTAGAACAGAATGGAGCACTTTTTGGTGCCCGTTCCTGAGATAAGTGCAGACCCCAGAGGTGAGAGCCGCTCCCATCAGACTTTTTCGGCATATCCTATTGATTAGCCATCAGAGTCTTTGGTGGGAACAGCCCTTTAACAGACCCCGAATCTGAAGCCTGAGGTGAAATCTTTATGGAATGTGAGTTAATTAAATCATCTCCAGTAAATACAAAGCAGCCTCAGGCTCAGCCGGCAGAGTCAGCAGTGAGACAGACGAGCAGTTCAAGGGAGCGATGCCATTTTTCCTATGTTTTGCCGTTTATGTTGATGCAGATTTTCAAGCATTTCCCAGCACAATCCACTGCATTGGATCTGGTGCTTTTTAATTTTTTTTTTTTTTTTTTTACAATTCATGCAGCAAATTTTGCACCGAATTATGAGTCAACAAAGCACTTGTAATTTGGTGCATTTCTTTGTTATCCTCTTTGATAATTCTAAAGTCATGTGTGAAGAAAGACCATACCATGTGCACTAATGGTGAACACTCCCATAGAAAACAATGGGAAACAACCGGGGGAGGGGGGGTTGTTAGACGTATTTTGGCATAAAATGCGTGTGTAAAGTATGGATTTTACACGTCAAAATACGCGTCAGCAAACGTGTGTACCTAGTCTAGTCTTAAGGTTGTGTTCACACTGTGTTTTTTGATGCACATTTTGCAGCAGTATCTCTAAGCCAAAACAAGGATCCTACACTAAAGTGTAATGGAAAGCCTTGGACCGCTTACGCATTTTAGACCCATTTCTGGTTTTGGCTTAGAATTACTGCAGTAAAGTATATAAAGAAGTGTTGAAAACAAAAACCAGAACGAGGCGCACTCTGGTGTATTGACGCACCACACGGAAGGTTACAAGCAGCTAAATGGTTACGCTCACCTGAAGCGGTTGTGCTGGGGAGCTACAACTCACAAAAGAGCTTTCAAAACCTAATGGTTTAGAAACAACAACAGCCGATCCTTTGAATACACGAGGAGAGCCACACTTCCGAGACACCCACGGGAGAAACATACAAAACAACGCAGACGCGGCACTTTTTAATATTAGCGCTATTCCTTTTTTACTCACAGCCGTGTCTGTGTTGTTTTGACTGCAGTAAAGTATGCATCAAAAAACACTGGGCCTTATGTATGAAAACTGTATGGCAGTGAGACCGTCTTTGTTTCCCATAGCAACCAACCAGAGCCCATAGCGACCAGAGCCCATAGAGACCAGAGCCCATAGCGACCAGAGCCCATAGTAACCAGAGCAACCAGAGCCCATAGCCACCGATCAGAGCCCATAGCAACCAGAGCCCATAGTAACCAGAGCCAATAGTAACCAGAGCCCATAGTAACCAGAGCCCATAGCAACCAGAGCCCATAGCAACCAGAGCCCATAGCAACCAGAGCCCATAGCAACCAGAGCCCATAGCAACCAGAGCCCATAGCAACCAGAGCCCATAGCAACTAATCAGAGCCCATAGTAACCAATCAGAGCCCATAGTAACCAATCAGAGCTCATAGCAACCAATCAGAGCCCATAGCAACCATTCGGAGTTTATAGCCACCAGAGCCCATAGCAATCAGAGCCCATAGCAACCATTCGGAGTTTATAGCCACCAGAGCCCATAGCAACCAATCAGAGCTCATAGCAACCAATCAGAGCCCATAGCCACCAGAGCCCATAGCAATCAGAGCCCATAGCAACCAGAGTCCATAGCAACCAATCAGAACCCATAGCGACCAATCAGAGCTCAGTTTTAATTTTTCCAGAGCTCTATATGAAATTAAAGCTGCGCCCTGATTGGTTGCTATGGGCTCTGATTGGTTGCTGTGGACAACAAAGACAGTCTAACTGCTAGACAGTCTTCATACATAAGACCCATAGTGTGAACCCAGTCTAAGCGTCCAGTTTCCCAGCAGCGCCACTGGAGGGGATACAATTGGGAAAAGTCAGCTGAAACAGTGGCAGGTTCCCCAACACAGGGGCGAGCATGTTACTCACTGAGAGGTGAAGGGAGACTGTCCCCCAGCGGAGCGGGGTGTTGCGGTGCGCGGCTCCTCCCGTGGTTGGGCTCACTATCGGGATGCATCTGCCAGCGGCTGTTTCACACGGTTCAGACAACATGAAGCAGCTGACAGGTTCCCTCCAGGGTCTGTACACACAGCAGATCATAGGGACGGGGCAGCTGCAGCACCAGCATGGATTTCTGCTAATCCCATTCACCTGAACAGGACATAGATATGAGTCCGCTGCGGGGGGAGCCCTGAAATCAAAGTTGGGGGGAGGGGGGTCCTGACATCACAGCTATAGGGAGGGGGGTGGTGGTCCTGACATCACAAGCATATGGGGGGGGTCCTGCATCACAGCTATGGGGGGGGTCTACGACATCACAGCTATGGGGGGTCCTGACATCACAGCTGTGGGGGGTGGTGGTCCTGACATCACAGCTCTGGGGGGGGGGTCCTGACATCACAGCGAGGGGGGGGGGGTCCTGACATCCACAGCTTGGGGGGAGTCCTGACATTCACAGATGTGGGGGGGGACCGACATCACAGCAGTGGAGGGCGGTGGTCCTGACATCAGAACTGTGTGTGTGTGTGTGTGGGGGGGCACCAAATGAGGAGTGTTAGCCTCTGAGCTGGGGGGGGGGGGGTACCTGACATACGAGCTGTGGGGGGGTCATTGATCATCAGCAGCTGTGGGGAGTGTCATGACATCACAGCTGTGGGGGGGTCCTGACATCAGAGCTGTGGGGGGGGGGGGGTTCTGACAGACTGTTGGGGGATGTCCTGACATACATCAGAGCTGGGGGGGGCTTGAACATCAGAGCTGTGGGTGGGGTCCTGAACATCACAGCTGTGGGGGGTCCCTGACATCACAGCTGTGGGGGGGTCCAGACATCACAGCTGTGGGGGGTTCCTGACATCAGAGCTGTGTGGTGGGGGCTGACATCACAGCTGTGGGGTGGGTAGGTCCTGACATCAGAGCTGGGGGGGGGTGTCCTGACACACAGCTGTGTGTGGGTGTCCTGACATCAACAGCTGTGGGGGGGGGGGGTCCATAACATCAAGGATAGTGGGGGTGTCCTGACCTCCACAGCTGTTGGGGGGGTGTCCTGACAATCACAGCTGTGGGGGGGTCTCCTGACATCAGAGCTATGGGGGGGGTCCTGACATCAGAGCTGTGGGGGGGGTCCTGACATCACAGCTGTGGGGGGGTCCTGACATCACAGCTGTGGGGAGGTCCTGACATCACAGCTGTGGGGAGGTCCTGACATCACAGCTGTGGGGGGGGTGCCTGACATCACAGCTGTGGGGGGGGGTCCTGACATCAGAGCTGGGGGGGGTCCTGACATCAGAGCTGTGGGGGGGGGTCCTGATCAAATATCACAAACGTGAGGGGGGGACCTGACTATCACAGCTGTGGGGGAGGTCCTGACATCACAGCGTAGTGGGAGGTCCCTGACATCACAGCTGTGGGGAGGTCCTGACATCACAGCTGTGGGGGGGGGTCCTGACATCAGAGCTGTGGGGGGGTCCTGACATCAGAGCTGTGGGGGGGGTCCTGACATCAGAGCTGTGGGGGGGGGTCCTGACATCAGAGCTGTGGGGGGGACCTGACAATAGAGCTGTGTGGGGAGGGGGGGAAACCACCATATGGAGGAGTGTTAGCTCTGAGCTGGGTGGGGTCCGCTTTGGAGGACGCTGCTCGCAGTTGTTCAGGTGTTAGCGCTGAGTTGTGGGCTCCTGTCAGTTTATGTGAGGAGGGGGCTTATCTGTGAACACTGCTCTCCCCGCTGCCAGCAGGGACTATGTGAGGACAGGCTGTCCCGCCCCGGCTCCTCCCCCACACGGACGTAACACACGGACACTGCGTTATATAAACAACCGCCCGACACCCTGCGCCCTGTGGAGCTCACCCGCACGTCTCCCCGCTCCTTCCTCCCCAGCCTCGGCCGGCGCCATCTTACAGTGACGTCACAGAACGTCTGACAGAACGGCCACGCCCCGTCTCCCAGTCACCCCGCCCCCCGGTCACGTGAGGGCAGGTGCCAGGCAGCGTCAGCAGGAGGGAGGGTGACGCAGATGGAATGTTTCCCCCGTTGCCCATAACAACCAATCACCGCTCAGCTTTCACTTCTCCACAGCAGTTTAAAACTGAAAGCTGAATCCTGATTGGTTGCTATGGGCAACAATGTGGCGGTTGCTGTGGCTATGGAAGCATTAGCAGGCATCCTCAAACTGTGGCCCTCCAGCTGTTGGGAAACTACAACAATCTATAACAGTGGGAATGATGGGAGTTGTAGTTTCCCAACAGCTGGAGGGCCATAGATGTATTGTTCACACGGCGTTTGGAATACGTTTGTCGGATCCGAAAAACGTATTTGAAATCGCTGCGTGAAACACATCCAACACGCACCCAAAGTGTGCTGCGTGTTTGGCTGCAGCAGGGTCGCACCCCAGAGGTTTAAATAGGGCTCCTGCTTGCGTCAAACGTCCAGCAATTTGACAGAACAATTCTCTTTGAATGGATCCGAAATACACAAGTAAACACACATCGGCGATCACTCATCTGAACTCTGATGCGTGTTTTACATTGAAAGCAACGTAAATCACACTGCACGTTGTTAGATGCGTGTTTGGGTCTATTTAGGGTCCAAAACACAGATCCAAACATACATCTAAAAAAGGATCCAACACGCCCTTAGGGGATGTTCACACGGCTTGTTTGGACGCTGATTTTTCAGCGCCCAAAACAGCATCAAAACCTCACCTGAAACGGGCTTTTTCAGGAGAGGTTTTTGACACGTTTTTGGACGAGGATTTCAACACTGTTTTTACCAATACAAATTAATCAACAGGGCAAAAACTGCGCAAAATGCACCAAAAAAAGACATAGAAAACAGTCTAAGCTTTGAGAAGCCCTCCATGACTATCATGGGGAATTTTTCAGCACTGAAACGTCTTCAAGAATTGATACATGTAATGACGGTTTCATTGTCAGCGGACCAAAACATCTACCAAAGAAGCGCAGAAAAAAACCTCATGGTTGATACGAACTACAAACCGGCTGTCTTACATATTAATCAATGAAAAATTAACTTGCCGCCGTTTTTTAAGGCTTTTAATAGATGCTGTTTTTGGGAGCGTAAACGCTCCGCAAACCCGCTCCAAAACCGCGTCAAAATACAGCCACATGGGTTTTGCGGGGCCGGTATTTTCAGATGGTTTTGCGGTATTGGCAGACTGAAAAAACCGGCCGCAAACGAGCACAATGGGCTTCTATGGAAAACCATTGCACGGTTATTTCGCCCAGCTGGGTTTTTTCCAAACCGTCGGCCCGCCTGAAAAACATTGAACATGCCTATTCCTTCCGTCCGGTTTTTGGACGGAACATGAGCATGGTAAGTGGGGACAAGGCTTTCTCCGCTCATTCGCAGAGAAAAAGCCTCCTCCTCGCGGCCCCTGGGGATGGCACTAAAGACAGGACAATGCCGACCGGTATTTGTCCTCTGCCGTGGAGACATGCCCTTAGTCTTTCATTTGTTTTCAGTTTCAATCTCTCTCCAGTTGACTACATTTTTTTTAAGATACACAACCCTATTAAAATGTTGCCACGTGAGCAGACCTCAATCGCTGTGAGCGCTGCGCCTATGACATTTTGCTGAGCAGCCACAGGTCTCAGTCTATAGCTGTGCACAGGTGACAGGAAGGAGGAGACCATGGGCTGACGGACAGTCCTTCCTGTTCCTCTGTAGGTTTCTGGCTCCTGCGGCTGCATTCTGTGGTCCTATCGTTGCATGTATATATCCTCTGTCTGCAATTTTGCACAATAGCTATGTGAGTTGTTGTCTTATTGGTATTTTTGCATTTCTGAAGTCTACCTTTGTATAATATTGTGGCTTTTCTGCATACTGGTGTGAACTGGTGCTTATGGAATGGTGCATTTTTTTTTTAATTCAGTTACCATCCTGTGGGACGGGTGTGTTGAGCTGCTGCTCATTAGTTCTATCTGCAGCTGTTTTATTCTCTCTAGGTTGACTAGGGCTAATACTTGCTCCAACAGGGTTTATCCTATTGTCCAGCCTTTGACTGTTAAGTATGGCGAGTCTTGTTGTGGCTTGTTGAGTAAATAATGCCCCTTATTTCTGTGTTTTTTGTATTTTTTTTTCTTGGATTAAAACCAATCAGATCCTCATCTGCAGACAGCTTTTGGAGTGTTTACATACCTCCGAAGTGTCCCTATTTTGGAGGGACTGTCCCTATTTTTAACCCTTGTCCCTCTTAGCTCTATAATTGTCTCTTTTTTCCTTGGAAAATAGATTTGCCTTTCAATAAACTGAACTATCTTGCTGAAATAAAGTAATCTGATTCTTCTTTTGCTGTATATTACAAACATTTACTTAATATTTCATCATTGATACAATCCTGAAAATGGTCCCTTATTATGGCCAAAAAGTTTGGCATGTATTATGTGTTTCTGGGTGCAGTTAGAGGCGGGGCCATGATATTTTCCCTCTTTGCATATCTCTAAGTGTATGTTCACACTGACGGCGATTCTGTGGCCACGTGTTTATGGCCGCGTTCCGACGCCGGTTTCCCCATCCGCGGCCAAATCGCGCCTAGATTATTATACTAGGTTCCTATTTGGAAACGAGTTAATATTCACAACGCCGCGGGTTTCTTGTGCCGAGGCCAGAAGGCCGCCGTGTGAAGAACTCTCCCTGTCAATTCTTGACAGGGAGTGCTCTCGTGTGGCGGCGACGCGCGGTGCTTGCCGGCGTGGTGTTACACAGCGTGTGGTAACGCGGCTGCGGACGCGGGTGGCGCAACTCACTCCGCGGCTTGCCCCCTGCTATTACTTTGCATGGGGGCAAACCCTCGGCGCAAGCCGCGCCCCAAACTCCTGTGCCGAGACCACGCCCACCGCCCGGGCCGCAAACCCGTGTCGGGAGACGCGAGTTTGCGCCGAGGGTCAGACGTGGTTTGGCCGCGGGAACCAAACCCGTCGTGTGAACGGGGCCTAAAGGTTGGGAGGTATGTGTTTTTCCCTCATCAGTGTTGAGTAGAGTACTGGTTGGCACAGGCACTGATATCATGTTGGTACAAGTGATGAGTCAGGAGGTAACATCATCGTCCATGTTTTCAGATAGGACGGCTCATATAACACTCCGCACACTCATCTACCACATGTCTATGCCGGCCGCGGCTCATTGTCACATAACTGGTTATAATTACAATAAGTGGCGTGTATCGATCATAAAGGAATCTGATTATCTGAAAAGAATCTGGCAAGTCAAGTATTGTGTTGGCACACACGGGCACACCTGACTGCTTCACTGTGCCCACGTGTCATCAGGACGCCTGCGGTAACAAGTATGAACGGCGTCCTCGTAAAACTGTTTTTTTTTTTTTTTTGTCCAGGTCCAGGGATATCAAAGATAAACACAAGTCGGTGTGGTAAATGTTTGATTGCTTCATCACCGGTTGCAGTGTAGCAGCGTGACAAGTGTGGCCCCAGTCTTACCAGCAAGCTGAATTCCTGCAGATTAGCAGGGATCGGGGCCGGGACAATGGGTAGCGACCTCCTAGGGTGCCACTTTATCCCAGGCAGAAAAGGGGGCACAAGGAGGCATGGAGTGGGCTGAATTTTCCATTTGTGGGCCGCAATGTGCCTTATTTGCCCAGGGCACCAGAATAACTTGCCCTGGTAGGGACAGGAAGGGCGTATCCACTTATGTATTATGTACAAACTTGATGTGGAAAAGATTTAAAGAACAAACTATAGAACTTTTCATGAAGAAATGGAAAACCTTTGCTGCAGAAGCTTGTGACACATGAAATCAAAGCATGAGCACATACTATTTAAAGGGAACCTGTCACATAGGTTATTCCCCCCTTGCTGAGGGCAGAACAAGGTAGTGTCAGACCTGCTGTTTCCAGCGCTGTGCCCCTTATTCTGTAAGATGCTGGAGTTTTCGTGTATTTAATGCTCAAATCTGCAGTTTTCAGCCAGAAGAGTCATTCAAAGAGTCAGTATTTTTCAAACTTCGCCAATCTGAGTCTAGTCCCACCCACCTCAACTGATAAGCCTATTACTTTAAATAGGTAGAAACATGAGAATCACTGTCAGTGGGCGGGGCTAGCCTTTGGTGGGCGGGGCGAACACCTGCTCATGAATAAGATTTGAGGGGTAAATGCTCTAAAACTGCTGCATCTTACAGAATAACAGCAAGGGGGGAGGATAACCTATGTGACAGGTTCCCTTTAAAGGGGTTTTGCCACAATCTCATTTCATATATCCTGCATTCAGCCCTGTGTGCTCAGAAGGGGGCGGGTGTGATTTGTTTGGATTGTATATCATGTGACCCAGCAGGATGACATCACCAGGCCTTTCCTCTTACTAGTCAAAGAAAGGTCTGTTTATGTGTAGTACTGTAAGTAGCTATATTGTAGCTCAGAGGTAAAACTTTTGCCTCCAGCACAAGGGTCCTCGGTTCAAATCTCTGCAGGAACCAAACCTGTGGATTTTATTTCTCTTTATCAATGCACAGACCTGATTGAGGTTTGTTTTTTTTAATTTGTTTGCACTGTTTGACTAATTACTAAGGAGAACAGAGGATGGGAGTAGAATGAGAGCACCTGGGGTTTGAACACTCAGTAGCTTCCTGAGAGGAGAGGTGATGTCTGAGCATGTGCGACCAGGACTGAGGAACTCTCAGCCCTGGTCGTATCTCCTGGGACGAGCTGTAAACAATGGATCACTAAAGGTGGAGCTAAGACAAAAACGGTGCAGAATTTTTAATAATGATGAATGGTGAAAATGTTTATTATTTAATTTACAAACTTCCCACGTCAGTTTTACTTCGTGGCAAAACCCCTTTAACAGAAAAGTTGGAAGGATCTTTGGGGTCATTGGAGCTAAAGTTCTGGTTCACAGATGTGTCCGAGATTCCGTTCGGAATCTACATCGCGTGTTCCGTCTGGAATGATGGAAAAATAGCACAGCAGGATGCGTCAATTTTTCGGGCTAAATGACGGACATCACGGCAGACACCCGACAAAACCATGTAATAGGTGTTCGACGGGCGGCGAGGGTGTCCCACAGACTCCCAGGTGTCCATTTTCACCTCTGTGACGGAGGTTTCGAACGGAAGCTCTAATGCAGAGGTGAACCAAGCCATAGTCTAGGGGTGTGTTCACACGGCGTTCTTGGATATGTTTTTATACCCGTGTTAGATCCGAAAATCACATCCCATAAGGGTGGCGACGGGGGAAAACCAAACGGTCCAACACGCAGCAGCGCATTTGAAGGTTGGATGCACAGGATCGCACCCATTAATTTTAATAGGGCTCCTGCGGCTCTTCGGACCAACATTGACTGTGAAAAATTTTTGGAACATCCGAAAGATCAAAAAGACGCATAGAGATCACTCTTCGAACGCCGATGCTTGTCTCAATTAAAAGCAATGTAAACACACTGCTAAATTTTTTAGCTCCTGTTTGGGTCCGTTTGGGGTCCGAAACAGACCAAAAACCCCAGCAAAACGATGAACACGGAGTAAAAAAAACCTTATGAACAAACCCAAGGGGGCGTTTACAACGGTGGTGGACCCAAAAACCGGGGGGGGAGGTGGGGGGGGGGTGGCTTTTACTCAGGCGTGACGGAGAAGAGCCCTCCCCCCTCCCATTGAGGTGTTCAATATTTTACCGGCACCCGGTACGGAAGAATGAACAATCAATGTTTTTGAGGGGTGTCCGCGGGCGGAAAACCGCCGGCCCGGAAAACCTGCAGTGGGGACTGCTGCACAGGTTTTTCCATAAGCACAATTGTGCTCATTTTCTGCCAGTTTTTCAGGCAGTCTGAAAAACCAAACCGCGAAAAAACCGCCAAAACCCCGTGCAATGGGGACATGGCCTAAGTGTGAGAGGAATCTGCCACATTTTTACATGAAAGCCGAACGCATGAAAAGTACTTAATGACCGGCAAATTTTTTTAGTTTTTGCCTCCTTGCGTTTCATCAGTCAGAACTTATTTTTTTATTTTTTCAATGAATCAGTTGTATGAGGCCTTGTTTTATGTGGGAGAAGTTTTAATTTACTTTTGCCCACAATCATATATAGACGGCCGAATAGAGAAATTACAATCGGGAAATAAAACGGGTGAGAGGGAAA
>JAODAL010034887.1:0-43647 GCA_025379985.1 Phyllomedusa bahiana | reverse complement strand
CCGGGATGAAAATTGGAAAAAAAATTCACCAAAAATAAAGGGGTATTTGTATTTAAAAACGCTGTTTTTTTAAATGAATACAACAGGAACAGGCTTAGATCACCCTTGGATATTCAATGTGCTGTGAGCAGATAGCATTAAATTGTATATGCAGCTGCACTGGACACACACTGGACTTCAGATCCAATACCCCAAAAAATCAGAAATAGAACATTAAGAGAAGCAGTCTCTGAGACAAGCTGAGACACCCCACAAAAATCACTGTATAAAAATCAGTTCTTCAGTAACAATCAGCCGCGGCAGCACCTTCCCTGATCAGTACAGTGAGAGCGTTTTGAGCTCCCGGCGTCGCGCCCGGACTTATATAGTGCGGTGAGTCACAGAATCCCGCCGGTCTCTGATTGGCTTCATCTCTGCAAATGTCATGCAGGCTATGCCCTTCTTCCTCCCAGAGTGCTTTGCCCCATGTAACGCCATGTGCTCGCAGCCATTTTATCATTCAAAAGCACACTTTGTTCATGCGAAGTACCCCAAACTTCTACTTCGTTCCGAACCGAAGTTTTCCTGAAATTCTAAACAAATTCCACTTCGTTAGAATCAATTCCTTCATCTCTATATGTAATATACTAAATCGGCCCCTGGAGATCTCATTTGATCTAAAGAACTGTTTAAACTTTAGTAACCTAATTACCTACATTTTCACTTAAGTTGTAGTGTAAGAGGATGCCTAATAGAGGGCGCTATAACTGAAAGCATTTTACATGTATTTCATATGAAGCCCAACAGAGGGCGCTATAACTGAAAGCATTTTACATGTGTTTCAGATGAAGCCCAATAGAGGGTTCTTCCACAATTTTACATGTGTTTAATCTTATAAATCGCTTTTTATATGTATTGAATTATATAAAAGCAGTTTTTTAGTACAGAATGGGTGTTAATAGAAATGATAGAAGTTTTAACTAATAAATGTATTAATGTTTTGTATAAATAGTTTATTGTAGAATGTTGAGTGGTTTTAGTATTATACTGAAACCGTTCAACATTCTATAATAAACTATTTATCTAAAACATTAATAAATTTATTAGTTAAAACTTCTATAATTTCTATAAACACCCATTCTATACTAAAAAACTGCTTTTATATAATTCAATACATATAAAAAGCGATTTATAAGATTAAACACATGTAAAATGCTGGAAGCACCCTCTAATGGGCTTCATCTGTTGGGTTTTTAGGTTACTAAAGTTCAAACAGTTCTTCTTGATCAAATGAGACCTCTAGCGGCTGATTTAGTGTATTACACTTCAAATTTTAATCCAATGCGTTTTTCGAATGCGCTTTTCATATCAAAAGCGCATCCAAAACCTACCAAAAAGTATGTTGTACTTTTGGATTCATTTTTTGGGCTCCAAAAGCGCATCCCATTGTTTCCTATGGGGATTTCACTTGTGTAAATCGCAAGTAGAATTGACATGTCAATTCTTAAAACGGATCCAAACATCGCATTGAAAAGACTCAAGTAAACACGCAGTAGCGATCACTCGTCTGAACGGAGATGCGTATTTTACAATGAAACCAATGTAAATCACACTGCACATTTTTAGATACATTTTTTGGATCCGTTTTGGGTCCGAAAAACGGATAAAAAAACGGATCTGAAAAAACGTTGTGTGAACATACCCTTATAAAGCTTTACACTGACTACTTTACATTGTATCAAAGTGGCATATCTTCAGTGTTGTCCCATGAAAATACACAATATTAACAGAACTGTGAGGACTCATTTTTGTGAGATACTGTATATACATTGGCATCTTTGGTTTTATTCAATGACAGGGGCCATACAAGTGTTCTCCTTTTTGAAACTAAAATCTGATCCAGAGACCCTAATTCTAACCTTTCTTTTTCAGTGCTTTTCAATGGCCTTGGTTGCATAGATAAGTTAGGATGACAAAAAAAAGCTGTGATATTATGGTCAAGCTAAACTCTGCTACATCCATGATAACAATATCTATGTTAATTATAAAGTTGCAATTAAATGACAAAGTTAATGGTCTCATGGTGACCATGAATCTCTTCTCAGGCTTAACTACATTTTACTGTAGCAAAAGGTCTGGAGTGTATGGGATTAATATTTGCTGTAATATTTGCTATAAATATTCTTATTAAAATAATAAGCCACTTAAAAGGCAAATTTCCAATGTAAATTTTACGTAATGGAACATTTATTTGAAAAACAGTTTAAAAAGTGACTTTACTTTGACAAAAGTGCTGCAGATTATTTTATCATAACTGAACAAATTTGTCCAGTATGAGTATCCAGGAAATATCCTGCCCTATCTGACTTGTTTATCAAAGCATTGTATACTCCAGCAGTCTAGTCATCAGGTGTTAAGGGAAAGAGTGTGAATAACAGCTTTATTCTTCACTCTCATCTACTTTTTCACAAGTGGGCCCATGAGGAATGTCGGCATCTGCCTACACATCCACATCTATTAGGAGACTGTTAAACCAAGCCAGTGTGGAGATAGAAGGAACATTGGTAATGTCATCTTTACTCATTTGTCACGATGTCTTCTCAAAGATTAACTGTCAGATTAGAAAATATCCCTCAAAGCCTTTTAGTGTCTGGCAGAAGCAATCTTATGAGAATGTTAGATATTATTAAATCCTCATGCTAGTGAAGAGAACATACCTCACAGTTATGTAACACTAGTAACACAATTCTTTGGAGTACCTCATCTGTCTCTATAGAGACGGCAGTATCGGCTCTGCATGTGCAATTTTCTGTGCTTCCAGTTTCAAAAAAATTTGGAAGGTGAGGATTAGGTGAAAAAGACACAGAATGTATTATATAGAATATGTAGAGTATATTTAACTTTCAATTATTTCAATTGGTAGTTAATATAAATAGGTCTAGAATCCTTTGCTGATTACTTTCTTAATATAGTACATCCTCATAATGAAACCTAATTTTTCTAGTAATGAGATTCAAAATGCCTGTAAAAGTGTAGCGTTAAATTGTAACATTATGAATACTCAACCTTATTTTTAGAGAGGGTTTACAAGTTTTAGGTACACCTTCTATTGGTGGCTTTTGTCAGTTCTAAGGTGTAACTTTACACCCATGCAGCAGATTCTATATTTTTTCGCACCTCTGATCTATCAGAATTACTAATGCAATGCTTTATCATCTGGACTCCTATGTAATGAATTTGTCCTGTTGTTCATCTTACAGCTTCCTCTAACATGCCAACATTTTAATACTGATTGTAAAAGACTTCAATGTTCTTCCCTTGCCCTCCACTGATGATGTCACGTTCATCAATCACATGATATTGCAGCCAATTACTTACCTCTGTACATGTAGGCATGTCACTACTGAGGCCAGAGATTGGCTGCAGCTTTATGTGATCCATTAGTGTGATCAGTGAGTGACCGGGTAGGGAGGCACTGGAGCTCTTGCAGTTCTGGAACAGTGGTGACGGGAGAAGTATATATGGTTTAATTTCCTGTTTTAGCACAGTTGGGGGTGGCAGGGAGGTTTGTAAAAGTCTTTATTTTAGCTGTATGAGACATTGTATTTTCTGGTACTGGTTTAAGATTTTATAGGAACTATTTCTGGGTTCATATAATGTATTAAACGCCTTTCATTATTTTTTAGGGGAAGGTGGAAAAGGAAACATCTAACTCATAAGGTTTTTTTTTTTGCTTTTTTGTATTAATTTTTACAGTGATGACCACACAGTAAAAGTAATATGCTAACTTTATATCACTAGGTTATTACAATTATCTTGTTAGCAAATTAATATAGTTTTTGATTTGACCAATAAAAACACTTTTAAAAACAATTTGTCTTTTTATTGCCACATTCCTTTTTATCTTGACTAGATAGCACAGATTTTATACTTTTGCTCTCTAAAACTAACAAGATTCTGCAGCCAGTATTGACAGAATGCTGCCTGCTTCTCATGGCCCCAATTCTGCTATGTGCAAGTATTTGCCACCCCCATATCAACTTTCCCTAGCTCAGGCTAGATCGCACCAAGATTTGTTACTTTAGCTGCAATCTAGCCAGAGCTAGAGCCTTCTATAGTCCCAATGTTGCCCAAGCTCCCCTTAAATTAAGGATTACAGCATCTCACAAAAATGAGTACACCCCTCACATTTTTGTACATATCATGTTATATCTTTTCGTAGGACAACACTGAAGATATGACACTTTGATACAATGTAAAGTAGTCAGTGTAAATCTTGTATAACAGTGTAAAGAACTCAAGACACAGCCATCAATGTCTAAACTGCTGGCAACAAAAGTGAGTACATCCCTAAGAGAAAATGGATAAATTGTGCCCAATTTGCCACTTTTCCTACCCAGTGTCATGTGACTCATTAGTATTGCAAGGTCTCAGTTGTGAATGAGGAGCACTTTTGTTAAATTTTCTGTTTCGTTCTCACACTCTATCACACTGGTCAATGCAAGTGACATGGCACCTCATGGCAACATGGCACCTCATGGCAAAGAACTGTCTCAGGATCTGAAAAAAGAATTGTTGCACTACATAAAGATGGCCTAGGCTACAAGAAAATGCATATACTCAGTGTCATATCCAGAGATCGAATTTCAGAATAGATGTATATTTGCTGCCAGCATTGCTGCAGAGGTTAGAGGGCTAGAAGGTCAGCCTGTCAGTGCCCAGACTATACATCGCACACTGCATAAAATTGGTCTGCATGGCTGTAATCCCAGAAGGAAGCCTCTTCTAAAAATGATGCACAAGAAAGTCTGCACACAGTTTGCTTAAGACAAGCAGACTAGGGACATGGATTACTGGCATCATGTCCTGTGGTCTGATTAGACCAAGATAAACTTATTTGTTTCAGATGGTGTCCAGTGTGTGTGGAGAGGAATACAAAGACAAGTGTATCTTGCCTTCAGTCAAGCATGGTGGTGGGAGTGTCATGGTTTGGGGCTGTATGAATGCTGACAGCTGTGGAGAGCTACAGTTCATTGGAGTAACCATGAATGTCTACATGTACTGTGACATACTGAAGCAGAGACTTGTAAAAAGATTTAAACTATTTCTATATTATTGTTACAGAAAACCACAAAGTGAACCTCATTTATATGAGTTTAGTCAGGATTTTTTTAAATCTTCACTTGTTGAATAGATTAAAATAGCAAATTTTTCTTAAATAGCTAATTAAATGTGGTAGATGTGTGAAAAAGAGGAATGGATTGTGGCATGTTCCCTAACAGTTCATAGTTACATAGTTGATAAAGATAAAAAAGACACAAGTCCATGAAGGTCAATCTACAATCATATTGTGTTACTCTGGAGGAAGACAAAACCCTTGAGAAAGATGCCATTTATTATTCCCCATATTAGGAGGATGATACTTTCCAGATTCCAAATGACAATCAGAATAAATTCCTGAATCAACATCCTTCGTCAAGCAACCTAGACTGCACAACTATTAATTCTTTTGTTCTAACAAGGCATCCCTTGAATTTTTTCAGTGAATCAACCCTTACACATTGTGGCAGTGATTTCAATAGTTTCATTACTGTTAAAGTAAAGAATCCCCATCTATGATGATGGTAAATGTAACCATGGTCATTGACACAGAAGGCAAGCAAAACTTATAACGGAAATGAAGCCAATGAGTAGTCGCATGCAAGTAATCAGAAGTGTGTACCAAAAATAATGGGACTTATCCATAGATAATGGACCTTAAGACCAATGTTGACAGGGGATCGGATAGATTACAGCTAGTTTTCCTTAACCTGTCCCCAACACCAGGCTGTTGGCCCAATTTCATCCCTGAAAATAACCCCATTAGTGTTCCTCAGCTATGCTGACCCTAAACAAAACAGTACAGAACTACCAAAGACAACTCAGAAATGGAAAACTGAAAACTCAGCACTCTCACCCATAAAGCTCTCCACAGCGCTGCTCCTCCCTACACCTCCTCCCTAGTCTCTGTCTACCGCCCTACCCGTGCTCTCCGCTCTGCTGATGATATCAGACTACATTCCTCAATCATCCGAACCTTCCATGCCCGCCTACAAGATTTCACACGTGCGGCACCAATTCTCTGGAATATGCTCCCGCGGGCGATCAGGCACATTCACAACCCTCACATTTTTAAAAAGAGGGCCTGAAAATACATTCTTCTCGGTTTGGGCCCACCAAGATCCCTAACTGCTATCACACACATCTGTCACTCCCTGCACTTGGGCACTCACAGGCACTTATCTGTATATAGATGTACTGTCAGGGTGGCAGGTTCATCCTTTTTTTCATGTAAACCTTTTTTATGAAACATGGCCGGACCAATGTAAACTTGGCACTTCTTACCGTATGTTTAAACCCATACCCCCTAATAGTTTTAAGCTCTACGAGCGGGGCCCTCACACCTTGTGTCTCATTTGTAAGTACTTTTAATGTGTAATGACTGTATGTTTACCCTTGAAATTTTTAAAGTGCTGCGGAATATGTTGGCGCTATAGAAATAAAGATTATTATTATTATTAAACTGACATGGTTGAGAAAAGAAGCAACAGAGATTTAAAGAAAAATAAGACTCTAACTAACTGGGCACAGGAAACTAAAACAAAACAGCACTGAGTACTAAAAATAGAATTCAAGCAGCTAACAAGACACAAGCTCTCAGCACAGTATCCTCTGCACCAGCCACCAAATGAAGCTCAGCTCTATAAGGCTAGCAATCAACCATACCCAGTAGTTGAGCTCACGTGTGCCGCATAGTTCTGATCTGATTTCAGGCAGGTTTGGACTGGCCCGCAGGGGAACAGGGGAATTCCTCAGTGGGCCCCTGAGCATACCAGACATAGAGGTGCTTTTCAATTGCATACTGTATGCAACCTTAGGAGATGTAGAAATACAGAGAAAAAGAGGCAAAAACCAAGATGCAGAGAACAAGAGGCATACTCATGTAAGTACAATGGGACTAGAAAAAAGAGCCAGCTCACCATACCAAAAGATCCTGGCTGCACAGCTGTGGTCTGGAGAACACAATCTGAGATAGCACCAATAGAGACAGGTTGCCAGCAACTCCGGTAAAAATAAATCCAAGTGCCTTTATTTGTAATCCATTAAAAGACAAGTGAGGACATAAGAGCCAGAAACGGTGACCTGGAACGCTAACGAGCTTCACAGAGCCCTTAATCATAGCATACATACAGGCAAATCCCATCACCTTATATACCCCAAGAAGAATACACTTACCTGTGTGTCCAAATGGCCACACGCCGTGTTTTCCGGTCCCCCGCGCATGCGTTCCCGAACTTCCGGGACGCCACCAAACACGTGGCAGGGCGTAGCATTCAGCGAGACCCAACCCACACAAGGCAGGAATAGTGACGTGAGAGCCACACACCGCAGCCTGCGGTGATGTCCCTACAGCGCTGCCAGGGAGAACTATACACGTGAAACATAGAGAGACGCATCGGCGCAGTGATACACACACAAGGGAGAGAACAAGTGAATAAAATATAAAAATATATGGTAATAATATACGGAAAAGACTACAAGTGAAAGACATGAGCAAAAGTAAACCCACAACTTGTAGAGAGGACATATTATATATTATGCACAAACTAATCCTTATGAAATAAGAACATTTAATAATATAACATAATTTCATTGCGCATGTTGAGACCCGAGGGATGAATGGTGTTAACACTATGCATCCAAAATGCCTCACGATATCTAAGTTTAGCTTCCAAATTACCCCCCCTCTTACCTAGGGACACTTTTTCAATAGCAAAAGCTTTAAAATATTGTACATTAGAACCGTGAGACTCTACAAAATGTCGTGAGGCCCCAGATAAGGTGCGACCTGTAGGGTTTTTGATTCCATTAAGGTGCTCTAGTATTCTGATCTTAAATTTTCGAAGAGTACACCCTATGTAATTCAGATTACATGAGCTACACTGGATAATGTAAACGACTGCTGAAGTGTTACAGTTAATATATTGTTTAATTGAATAGTTTTGCCTTCCATCTGAAAAATTCCGTGTGGGAGCAACATATGTACAGGTTTTGCATGGATGACTCCCGCACCTAAAGAAACCCTTACGATTAAGGACTCTGTGAAGCTCGAAACGCGTTAGCGTTCCAGGCCACCGTTTCTGGCTCTTATGTCCTCACTTGTCGTTTAATGGATTACAAATAAAGGCGCTTGGATTTACTTTTACCGGAGTTGCTGGCAACCTGTCTCTATTGGTGCTATCTCAGATTGTGTTCTCCAGACCACAGCCGTGCAGCCAGGATCTTTTGGTATGATGAGCTGTCTCTTTTTTTTAGTCCCATTGTATTTATTTCTGGTGCCGTGCACATTTACCAGTTGCAGTTGTATTGGTAATATTTACATTTGCCATGTGCCTACCATAAGGATATGATATATGTGAGGACATTGTTATTGGAAGCTTACAAGTGAATATTTAAAATGGCCTCTGCATCACGATCTAACAGAGGCGATAAGGTGGCACAAGTATTTGACATACAAGATTTTAATGAGCAATCTAACATAGAATGGCGTGGTTACTTAAAGGAGTTGGAAAAAGCCCTAACGCATGAAGTGCGCATTTGGTGGGACTTGACTACTCTACAACAATATATATAGAAGAACATGATCCCCCGTGGTTTGCGGCTAAGGAAAATACAGACATTTGTGTATTCAGATGCTTTCTTATTAAAATGGAATGAAACTCTATCTTTGTGCTCACAAAATCTGATGCAACTGATAGTACAAGTGGAGCAAGGCAAACTAGATCAATTGTCATCCCAAATCCAAGATCTTGAGGCTAAACTGTTGGAGTATGAAAATGTGCCAGAATACACACAACTAATGGATAAGATCAATAAAAATATGGCAACATTGGAAACAACAATTATGGCTACAAAGAAACGAAAGTTTAAAAGAGATACCATGGACTATGACAATGGTTCTGTGTATGACTGGCAGACCAGAGATAGCACCTATAGCACTCCGACATCCATCCTTAAACAAAGGTCCTGGCGATTTAGAAGAGAAATGAAGCAGGCCAAACGAGTCAGCTTTAGCTCAGAATCGTCAATGAACTCTGTAAATTCTGATGAGGACAAAGAGGACAATCCAAGTTCGAGTCAGAATGCAGCTGTCCGAATTAAAAATTCTTCAAAAAACGAGTCCGGCGAGGAGGACGTAAACACTCCCGCAAATGTAGAACGCAAAGCTCGAATGAAGAAACGGAATGTTCAGAAAACATAAGTGTTTTGAATTTGTCCGATCAAGCCCTGAATAAAGATCACATAGAGGTCTTGAAATTCAATTTTGCCATAGATCAACCACTGGATTCGTTTGCGATTCTTAAGAGTGTGAATCGTTTCGTACGGGATTTGACAGTTTAGCGACACTTTTATGATGATACCGAGAGGGAGTCAATACAAGAGATGTTTGGGACAGCTCCAAATTAATTTCATAATTTTGATTTTCATGAACAAATGGCAATACTTACATTACAGGAATTAGATCCTTCTGTCAGGGGTTCTGTCGTTGAAGCAAATACCTTTCATGTTAAAAATCCCACGTTTTATCCAATTCATGCAAGGGTTAACTGCATGGAGATTTTCCAGAATTTAGTAGAGCAAGATATCAAACAAATAAATATGGGAAGTAGTGGGAATTCAAATTTGACCCAAAAACAGCGGCAGGCACTAACAGAGCTTCGTGGTATGCAGCAGATAGTGGTAAAAATGGCTGACAAGGGGGGAACAGTGGTAGTGATGAACTGGAATGATTATATACAACAGATGAAACATCTATTATCAGATACTGTTACATATAAAAAACTAACTATGAATCCCACTGTTTCATTTCGATCCAAACTGATGGACATTATTGAAGAAGGAAAAACATTGCATGTTTTGACCGAGAAGGAATCAGAATACATTCTCGGTTATGACTCCACTGTTCCCCTCTTGTACGGCCTTCCTAAAATTCGTAAACAGCTGACTCCGCCCCCTATGCGTCCTATTGTCAATTCCCTATGCGAACGGCTATGCCAGTGGGTGGATACTCAATTATAGCCATTGGCAGTAAGAGTACCAGGTTTTCTCCAAGATTCAAAATTAGCACTAACAAATTTTTCTCACAAAATATGGAGCTCAAATTTTTTGTGGCTAGCTTGTGATGTTGTATCACTGTATACTAGCATTCCTCTATCTATTGCTTTACTTGCGCTTGACTTTCATATTGATAATTACAGCAGTTATTCCCCAGATGCTAAACTATATATCAAATTGGTTACTTCTTTCTTGATACAGCATAACTTCTTTCTGTTTGACGGGCAATTTTATTTACAACAACAAGGGGTTTCTATGGGTGCGAAGTTTTCCCCATCACTGGCGAATTAGGTGATGTGGTGGTGGGAGGCCACTTATATCTTTTTTTTCGGCTAACCCCTTTGTGGCTGATGTGGAGTGGTATGGCAGATATATAGATGACCTGCTGCTCATTTGGCGGGGTCCCGAGTCTGCCGTGCCACTCTTCATCAGTTACATTAATAATAAACAATTAAATTTTTGTTTGCATTTCAATCCCAACAAATTTCCTATTTAGATTTATGCCTAACGGGTATTCCGGGACTTCCTATTTCTACTCAAACCCACAGGAAGGCAATAACAGGAAATACCATACTGCATTATAATAGCAGCCATCCTAGACATATGAAATTGTTTATCCCGGTGGGAGAACTCATTAGGGCCAAGCGGAATTATGTGAATATACAAAATTATCAAAAAGAGGCTCATCAAATTTGTCAGCGTTTGTCAGCTCGGGGTTATCCAAATTGGATACTTAATCGTGCCTTATCCAAAGTTGAACATATATCACGGGATAATCAGTTAGCTACATGCAGGAAATCCATCTGTAAATGTCAAATTCCCAATGTTATCCTTGATTACAGTGAGCAATTTAATCCAATAAAGGGAATTATTCTTAAACATCTATCAGTTCTCAAACAAGACCCCATTTTGGCAAACATTTTGAGTGAAGGTTGCCAAATAGTAGCTAAAAGATCTAAAAATATTGGGAACATAATCTCACCAAATTTAATAACCACAAACACAGCTCAATCTATGTGGTTACTGAATAAGGGTTTCTTTAGGTGCGGGAATCATCCATGCAAAACCTGTACATATGTCGCTCCCACACGGAATTTTTCAGATGGAAGGCAAAACTATTCAATTAAACAATATATTAACTGTAACACTTCAGCAGTCGTTTACATTATCCAGTGTAGCTCATGTCATCTGAATTACATAGGGTGTACTCTTCGAAAATTTAAGATCAGAATACTAGAGCACCTTAATGGAATCAAAAAACCTACAGGTCGCACCTTATCTGGGGCCTCACGACATTTCGTAGAGTCTCACGGTTCTAATGTACAATATTTTAAAGCTTTTGCTATTGAAAAAGTGTCCCTAGGTAAGAGGTGGTGGGGGGGGGGGTAATTTGGAAGCTAAACTTAGATATCGTGAGGCATTTTGGATGCATAGTCTTAACACCATTCATCCCTCGGGACTCAACATGCGCAATGAAATTATGTTATATTATTAAATGTTCTTATTATTTCATAAGGATTATTTTGTGTATAATATATAATATGTCCTCTCTACATGTTGTGGGTTTACCTTTGCTCATGTCTTTCACTTGTAGTATTTTCCGTATATTATTACCATATATTTTTATGTTTTATTCACTTTTTCTCTCCACTGTGTGTGTATCACTGTACCAATGCGTCTCTCTATGTTTCACGTGTGTAGTTCTCTCTGGTAGCGATGTAGGGGCGTCACCGCAGGCCGCGGTGTGTGGCTCTTACGTCACTATTGCCGCCTTGTGTGGGTAGGTCTCGCTGAATGTCGCGCCCTGCCGCATGTTTGGTTGCGTCCCGGAAGTGTGGGAGCGCATGTGCGGGGGACCGCAAGACACGGCGTGTGGTCATTTGCACACACAGGAGAGTGTATTCTTCTTGGGGTATATAAGGTGATGGGATTTGCCTGTATGTATGCTACGATTTAGGGCTCTGTGAAGCTCGAAGCTCGTTAGCTTTCCTGGCCACCGTTTCTGGCTCTTATGTCCTCACTTGTCTTTTAATGGATTACAAATAAAGGCGCTTGGATTTACTTTTAGCGGAGTTGCTGGCAACCTGTCTCTATTGGTGCATACTCATGTAAGTAACTGTAGGGTGGGACCCCAGAATCAACTTCAATTGTGGACCCCAAAATCAACTCTACTGGTGGACCCCCCTGAATTAACTTTACTAGTGGACCCTAGGCATCCCAGTCCAACACTGATCTAAGGATCTCAACTGCCTCATCTGATCTAGTTAGTAAGGGGAATGGAATTTGTTACAGTAAAACCTTCTCTCTTCTAGATGTTTATGTTGCCTCCTTTGTTATGATTACAGAGCTAGGTGCAAAAAGATCACTAGAAAAATCTCTGTATTGTCCATTCAAATATTTGCATTTTGTAAGTTAATATGCCCTAGCTGCCTTTTTCTTTAAACTGAATAACCCCAGGTTTGATAAGCTATTTTGGTATGGCAATCCAACTGTTCCCCTGATTACCTCAGATGCTCTCCTCTGCACCCACTCAAGTTATGCCCTTCTTATAAACAGGAGTCCAAAATAGTACAAAGTACTCCTATGTTCATATAGTGCGAAAACTATCCCCTTGTCTTCTTCTTGAACATCTATGAATCTTTCAAAGCTTTCAATGATTTTATTTGCCTTCCCTGCAGCTGCCTGTCACTGATTGTTAAAGCTAAATGTATTGTCAATAGGAGACAACATCAGCCCCAGTGCTACATGAGAGCATGTAGCACTGGGGATTATGTTACCTCCTACTGGGAATAGTTCTTTGTCCAGTCATTAAGTATGACATTGTGTCTGTTTTCTTAAGTAATGTTCCATTTTCTATGATTTTCTGAATGCATTGTCCACCAATATCTCTAAGTCTTTTCCAGCGACATTTTACTCATACTATTTAATAAATAATTGTACATGTCCATGGCTTTCTATGGCTCAAATGCATAAACTTGCATTGAAGGACATTAAACTTAATTTGCCATATCTCCATCTAAATCTCTAGCTTTCCCAAATCCTTCAATATTATATTTCTTTCTGTTGATTATTTATAGAGCTTAGAATCATCTGCTAATATTACAATTTTATGCTCTTTGCACTCTACAAGGTCATTGATAAACATATTAACAATAAGAGGGCCCAATATTAACCCCCATGGCACCCCACTAGTAACTGTGACTGATTTAGAGTATATTTCAATGAAGACCACCCTCATGACTGCAATTTGTTAAACCACCCTGATCACTGCCATTTGTGATTGATTCTATGCTGTGAGAAACTACTCTCAAACAATGGAAAATATAACAAGGAAAATTGGATCAGAATATTTCAGAAACCGAAAATGTCCAAAAAATATTGCGTTAAAATATAACATTTATTAAGACAATAATTAAAAAAACTGACAATCGCTATAAAAAGCCAGGACCATATAGACCCAATATACAAGTCACAACTTTTATGTCAAGGACTACAACTCCACTAAACAGATGGCCAAAATTATGCCAAGTAATCTCCAAAATAAATGGGCAGAAATTAGCATTCACTCTATTATTCCCTATTGTTGTCTATATTATCCTTGATAACCTAACTCCAGGCAACCATGTCAACCGGTCTGAGAATCACACTGACCCCAACATACAAGTTTCAAAATTTTACATTGTAACTAAGTGGGAGAAGGAAGCTACTCTAAGCTCCCTACGCTTTATGCCTTTTCGAGGAGGAAAAAAAATTATTTGGAGATTCTCAACAGTAACTTAAAAGAGAATATTGATATAGTAAAGATATTTGAGCAAGAATTCATGAAGCAAATAAATAAATAAAAATTCAGGGAATGCTGGAAAGTGTGACAAACTTCTTAAAGAAAAATTGCTATGTGGTATTATCCTTGGACCCTTTAGCTACATATAAATGGGACTTAATCGTCAATTATCATAACGATAGCCGATAGTCGATAACAGATTATCGCCGATGATCATTAAAGTCTTTGGGAGAGGAACAACACCTTCATTCTTACACTCAAACAGGGGTGGAGAAGCTGGAATTAACATCCACAACAGTAAAACTGGATACGTGCTACATTTTAGGCAATACAATTAGGCAACAAGGATCACAGAAAAAAATCGACAGACTATTCACTACCCCTGTCTTGTACCCCCAAGCCTACCCCTTAAAACTGCATGACCCACAAATTAAAAAGTGCTAAAAGGGCCCAGTATTATTTAAACCCATCATTTTACTTGAACTGTATATTGACTATCCCTGGCCTGGAACGCAGCATGACCCTTAAACCTGTCTGCCCCCACAGATTAAAAAGTCCCCTGAAAAAGGAGTATTTGAACCACCAATTTTGTTGAATGGACATAGACTTATCCTGTCCTGGACCGCAGCATGACCCTTAAATCTACATGACCCACAGATTAAAAAGTGCCAGAAAAAGGAGTCTTTGAACCACCATTTTAGTTGAACTGGACATAGACTATCCCTGTCCTGGACCGCAGCAAGACCCTTTAATCTGCATGACCCAAAAATTTAAAAGGGAAGGAGTACCTTCTCTCGTACCTCTACCTCCATGTCCAAAACCCCTCTTTGCTCGCTTACCACCTGCAGTTCTATCCATTTTCAGAAATATAAAAATGTAAAAGGTATGGAAGAGTTTTTGACAGTCTCTTATTGAAAGACGGCAAATCACAGCTATTCTTAAATCCCACTCATTTCCAACAGCCAACTAGAATTAGATACAGAATTGTTTCTATCAAATATCTGTGAAATGCGGTCTGGTGGAAAAACTGTAACACCAAATCAACAGTGTTCTTCCTTCAGTCCATGAGATTAACAACTGCCCAGTAGAACTAGCAATTGATAGCTTTCAACAAACTATCGTACAAATGCACGATTAGCGCCAAACTGAGACACACCGAGTGAAATAGAAGTATTAAAAAGTTATATGGATTAACCCCTTAACGACGGTACACAGTCTTTTGGCGTCAGCCGCTGCGGGTCGTTCGTCTGCAGCGACGTCTTTTGGCGTCGCTGCAGACTTCGGGGTTTTGCGGCGTCCACCGCCGCAGCTGCGCTGGGATCGGGGCAGTGCTACACAGCCCTGATCCCAGAGATCTCTGCGAGCACCGGGCAGCGGAGGAAACCTCCGCAACCCAGTGCTTTAACCCTTTGATTGCGTTACCACAGCGCAATCAAAGGGTTCCCCTGCTCTGTCGGGTGATCAGAACACCCGCTGACCCGACAAAGCTCGGGAAACAGCTGCACAGTAAGCCCTGGGAACTTAGAGTGGCCCCAGACTGTCTGTGTATGAAGCCAGTGACCAGGACATACTGTGTGGTGTCCTGATCACTGCCTGTGTTTAAAATGACACAGAAATTGAATTTTATATATGAATACCCCTAATACATTACTAAGTGTTTAAAAAAAGGTTTAAAAAAAATAAAAGTGTAAAAAAATTTAATAAAAAAAGAAATAAAAAAATAAAAAAAAATATTTAATAAAAAATAGTTGTGCATATACAGTATTACACACACAGAAAAAGCCTACACGTATTAAGTATCCACACAACTGTAATAACCTGTAGAATTAATCTAACAAGTTATTAAGTGTGAAATGTGAATGGTGTAAAAAAAAAATTAAAAAACTAAAAAAGATTAAAAAAAAAAACATTTTTAAAATTCTGCAATTATTTATAAGTGAACTTAAACTATTCCCCCATAAAGTACAACTTGTCCCAAATAAATCGAGGCATAAAACAACTGCGTCATTGAAAAAATTAAAAAAGTTACAACTGTTGAAACGCCAGGAAGCAAAAACAAAAAAAAGGGTCTGTCATTAACTACTTTTCAGGCCCGGGGCTTAAGGGGTTAATATGGCAGCCTCCGCACCACTGACTACAAGTGTAATTTACTAGGAAATTTGTAGAACACAATATTCGTACAACTGGACTCTTTGCACCAAACTGAGATGCACGGACTTCAGTAAAGCTATTTAAAAATTATAGGGATAAGTTAAGCCGGTTTTTGGGAACACTGACACGCAGTGATTGCAATAGAACTGAAAACACATGGACAATTTCAACTGCTAGCAGAGGTCTGCTGGCCAAAAAAGTAGTAGAAAACAATTGTTTTTCAATTGAAAACCACAGAACACACTAAGCTGCAAAATATCTCCCTTCGTTTCAATAGCCTCTCCTGCCCGCCCCCCCCCCCACCTCTCCAGGGACCGCGGCTGACACACCAGTAGATAGCCTAAAACTTCTCTAACTAAATAAGAAGTTCAATTCTCTAATCTAACTCTATTCTAAACTGTAGGTGGATGGTTTCTTGTATTAGAGTGACTATCAGAGCTGTTAGAACAGGCTATTGTTTAGACGCAGAGAAACACGGTCCTGCTGTGAGTGTGATAGGACAGAGTATGAGCTCAAACAGGAAATGCAGCAGCATAGATAAACGAGGTCACGTGATTTTTTGCAGCCAATGAATCCATACACCACAAAGTGGTTTACTGTAAAATCCTCCTCACCCCCCTCTATCCTCAGAGCTGATTGGCTGGCCGCCAAAATGACAGGAAACTCTGAAAATGGCACGATAGCAATAGATTGTCTGTAAAATTGTCACCAAAAATATCGCGTGATTGGCAATCTCCGATCAGCCTTAAAATCATGCCGATTTCAACTTTTGTCGATAATATCGCTCATCCCTACTCTTTACCATATTTTATAGCCTTCCAAAAATCCACAAGACTATGGACTAGATATGTAAACGATGTGTTCGTCTTTGGGCAAGGCTTCTGTGAGGAATTGTATATGTTTGATAAATGGCTCAATGTGAATACTCTGGAACTAAAGTTTACATGCAAGATGCAATCTACACAGTTACCATTCTTGGATGTACTGGTTTCAAAATCAGAAACAGGTGAATAACTACAACTTTCTTCATAAACCCACCTTCACAAACTCACTCTTACACTGGGAAAGTAGTCATCCCTATACACTCAAACATGGTATCCCACAGGACTAGTATTTGCATATCAGATGAATTTATCAGATAAGTGGATGAACTTTTTTTTTATATTCAAGAAGGTTTTATTAATGAACAAATCAATGAGTCACATGTTTACACGTATGCATAAAACTACACAAAGGTGACCAATGGGTTTACAACGGCATATAGCCTCAATAATACACAAGCAAGACAGATCCTGTTAAGGAAACAATAAATCTGACAACGTAAAAACAAAAATAGATGTTAGAAACTACACATCAGAATGAGGTGCCCTTCTTATTATTTAAAAAATAAAGTAGAACCAGTGCAGCAAGAGGGTACTATACGCGCCCCCACGAACAAGGCATAGAAAAGGGCCAAAGGTTGATGCTGTGTAAGCTAACTAACAAGATAAAACATTAACACATAGACAAACAAATTATATCTACACATAAGACACCCAGACACCAAACAAACAACAACAAAAAAAGGGGGGGGAGGAAGGGGAAGAAAAAGGGGGGAGAGAAGAAAAGTGCTCTCCCACCACCTCGAGCACTTTAAGAAGTAATTGAAAGAAAAAGTGAGGAGATTAGAAAGCGTAACCAAGGCGACCACGTTTTACGGAATTTGTCTACTTGTTCAGGAGTACGGGAGATCAACTCCTCCATCCTCCTCACAAAACCAATCTCCGCGAACCAGTCATCCAAGGACGGTGGGGTCGTCGACTTCCATTTACGTGGGATCACAGTTTTGGCAGCCTGAAGCAGGTGCTTCAGAAGAGAATTTTTGAATTTATCAGCAGCAATGGGAATCATGAAGAGCAGCAGTGCCTCCGGAGAATTTGGAATCGAGACTCCAGTGACTTCCTCAATGACCTCCAGGACTGAAATCCAAAAGCTTCGTAACGCAGAGCATCCCCACCATATATGGGCCATGGTCCCCTTTTCCCTTCCACATCTCCAACACAGGTCCGAAGTGGAGGGGAAAATCCTATGCAAGACTACGGGAACCCTGTACCATCGGGAGAGGATTTTATAACCGGTCTCCTGATGTTTGGACGCTACCAATGCTCTGTGGGTCATCTGGAAACATCGCTCCCATTGGGATGAAGTAAAGGAAAGAACCAGTTCCTCCTCCCACTTAAGGCAGAAAGGGGGAAGGGAGCTATCCCGGCCTGAGAGCAATAATTTATACAGGAATGAAAGGGAGTGCCTCATACCTGCAGACGACACCACCACTGACTCAAATGTCGTGAGGGGCCTTGTCAAGGGGGCTCTGGACTTAATCTTCTGAAAGAAGTGGGCAAGCTGAGCAAGTTGAAATGAGGCAGATGCAGGGATTGGAGCCTCTCCAAAGATGTCGCCAAGTGGTCACAGTTTCCCCTCAGAGGCCACTTGGTGCAAACGCAGGGGTGTTCATTTCGTTCCACCCAAGAAGACATTTGGCAAGACACCCGGAGGGAAGTCGGGGTTGTCTGTAACAGGCAAACAAGGGCCTCCACGATCTATAAGAGAGTGGGAGTTCCTGTGGGAGTAGAGGACGGACATGGTCTGTCCCACACAGAAAGAGGAGGACATACCATCACCCAGAGCAGGAGTCCAGGTCCAGGGGAGAACCGCCACCGCGGAAGAACTAAGATCCTCAGCTAAAGTGACCCAAAGCTTCCTATCTCTATCCGCAACCATCGCCAGGAACCTCGAATAGGCCGAGGCCAGGTAATAGAGTCTACAGTCAGGCAGTCCCGTGCCCCCATCGGCCTTAGACCTTGTTAACGTGTCGTACGCTATGTGTGGTCTTCGCGCGGACCACACAAAAGCTGTAAAACATCTCCGAAGAGTGTTCCAAAACCGCACGGGAACATGTATGGGAACGGTTTGAAAGAGATATAGGAACTTTGGAAGAATAGACATTTTTAATAGGTTGATTCTGCCGAAACAGGGTAATTACTTATTCTGCCAGCTATCCAGATCCAGTTTGGTTTTACATAATAGAGGGAGGAAGTTAGTAGCATAGAGCTTCGACAAGTCTTCCGAGATATGCAACCCCAGATATGAGATACCCGCAGCAGGCCACCTGAAAGGAAAGTTGGAATGTAGAGAAGCCTGGCCTCGGGTAGTAATTTTGACCCCAAGGACCTCAGATTTGGACATGTTTATTTTGAAGTTTGACCAGTCCCTAAAGTTTCTGATTACGGCCATCAGAGCTGGGAGGGAGATGTGAGGGTTTGTGACGTAGACCAAAAGGGCTCCAATGGTGACCCCCTTGATGTCTGGGTTAGATCTGATGGCCGCCATCAGACTCTCCATCACCAGAACGTATAATAACGGGGACAGGGGACAACCCTGCCTAGTCCCATTCGATATAGAAAAGGAAGCAGACAGGGCACCATTGACCTTGAGACGAGCAGGGGGCGCGCGATAAAGAGCAGCAATCTTAGCCAAAAAAATTAGGGCCAAGACCTAGGTGGCTGAGGGTCTGGTGCAGAGAAGGCCACGAAATACGGTCGAATGCCTTCTCTGCATCCAGTAATAATACCATCAGAGGGATCTTGTGGGATCTTGCGTGATGGATAATATCCAGAGTTTTAAGCGTATTATCGCGCGCCTACCTACCCGGGACAAAGCCTACCTGGTCTGGGTGGATTATCGAGTTCAGGAGAGATTTAAGTCTGTTAGCTAACATTTTGGCATAGATTTTCAGAATCACATTTAACAGGGAAATAGGACGGTAACTGCCACAGCATTGGGGGTCCTTGACCGGCTTGGGAATAATAGCAACACGTGCCAACGTAGTCTGGGCAGGGAAGTGAGTGTCAGCTGAGATGGAGTTGAAGGCGTCCAAAAGCACCGGGCTGAGTAAGTCCCGGAAGGTTTTAAAGAATTGTCCCGTGAAGCCATCTGGCCCTGGGCTTTTTCCACCTGGAAGATCCTTAATAACCGACTGCAACTCCATCAGAGTGAATGGTTCCTCCAGTGCCTCTACGACCGAAGCCGGGATCCTAGAGGATAGAGATGGGTGAGTGAACACTCCAGGCTGATGGGGTTGGGAGGGGGAGGGAAGGTTATACAGTTTGGAATAGAACGAGTGGAAAGTTTGGGCAATGTCCTCAGTGCGATGAACCACAGCATTCGAAGTGGTCTTGATAATAGGGATATGGGATTGGGCCATCTGGGAGCGGACTGCCCTGGCCAACATCCGTCCACACTTGTTGCCGTATTCATAAAATGAACTGCGGCATCTTTGGATGAAACAACCCCAAGAATTCTCCAGAAGGCGTCGTACCTCCAGACGTGCCGTAAGCAGCTCTCGAAGGACTATGGGGGAAAGGGCACCTTTATGCATTGCCTCCAGGGTAGAGACCCTAGAAAGGGCTTTCGTAAGAGCTGCCGCTCTGGCCCTTTTAAGCCTAGAGCCATGTTTAATGAGAGTGCCCCGCAGCACGCACTTAAGAGCCTTCCATTGGTTGGTCCTAGAGGTGGGGTCAGAGGTATGAAGAGACAGGAATTGAGAAACCTGGCTCTCAATATCAGCGACACACAATGGGTCTAGTAGGAGAAACTCATTTAGTTTCCAATTCCAGACCTTCTCCCGCGTGGCAGGCAGTCGCAATGTGCAAAACACCGGGGCATGGTCCGACCACAGAATATTCCCAATTGAGGCAGAGACCGTCCAAGGTAAGGCAGAATGCTGAACCATTATATAGTCTAAACGACTATAAGAGCCGTGGGGAGGAAAGAAGGAATAGTCCCTATCAGAGGGGTGCATGATCCTCCAGACATCGCAGAGCTGGAGTAGTGAGAGGGCTCTTTTCACCTTCTTAATGGCCGAGTATGCTAGAGCTGACTTCCCAGTGGAGTTATCCAACATGGGATCCAGCGTGACATTAAAGTCACCACTGAATACCACTGTCCCCTGAACCAACGGAAGGGAAATGTCGGTTAGCGTCTCAAAGAAACCCGCCTGGCCTACATTCGGAGCATACGCATTTATGATAGTAAACAGCTGGCCATTGATGGAAAGAGTCAGGATGAGGTAACGGGCCCCCGGGTCAACAGTACAGCTGACAACCTGATGGGTCAAGGACCGATGAATCGCTATGGCAACTCCCCTGGACCGGGACTCATGACAATTAGCAAAGTGCCACGAGGTATAGTATTTACTCTTGATATTAGGGGCATGTCCTACCTTAAAATGGGTCTCTTGGAGGCAATACAATTTGGACCCTAGCGCGATGAAAATGGTAGAGAACCTGCGCACGTTTCTCCGGTGTGTTCAGGCCCCTCGCATTAAAGGAGGCAATGCGGAGATCCATCTTGATAGGAGTCAAATGGGAATTTCAGTCCGCACCGGGCCGGAACAGGCCTCTACCTCCGGAACCACTGCTGCAGAGAAGGAAGAAGAGGAGAAAAGAAGGGAGGGGCAGGAAAAGGGAGAAGAAGAAAAAAAAAAAAAAACACCACACACACGAGACAAAAACCCAAAAGCAGGCACCTAAGTCCTGTGTGTTAACTAGACAAGATAGTAACAAGAAATGTGAATCCTGCTAAGTTAAGTGAACTCAGAGCAGGAGTTCCGCCTACTGGGGGAATGTGGGAGAGCTCAGGAACATCGAGAAGACTCCTCGTAGCCATTACTATAGTACAACTGAACGACTCTAATCATGATAACCAGGCCGCCGTTGAGCCAATGCATAAGGGGAAACCTATGTAAACACCTAAGGGAACGTAGACAGGACTTTGGCACCATAACCTTCGGGGGATTAGTGATGCCCACCAGGACGTGTCAGAGGGGACTACTTCTCCCGCTAACGAGTGCCCTCCATGACAGTAAGTGGGGCTCCTCCTGACGAGAGTCTCCGGATCAGTGTCCTAAGGCAGGGTTCAGAGGGGGAGAGCGACACTGGTCCCGAGCTACGTGACCCCCAGAACTTGGTCGCAGGTCCCTCTGCCTCCCCTGCGGAAGAGCAGTGGCAGGCGGTGTAGAGATCAGATGCAATCGTCTCTTCCGCTGGGGTGGTTTAAAGGCTAGGGAAGCCAAGGTCGGCCAATCTGGGAGTGAGAGGTTCTTGATCTGAAGGGCCTGTAACACCAGTGGAATGTCCGTCGCCGACCGGATCGTTAGAGTTTGTTTAGTTAAACGGACAAGCAGCGCAAAGGGGTATCCCCAGTGAAAAGGAATATTTTTCTCCTTCAATACATCCAAGAGTGGGTTCAGAGCGGCCCTCTGGGCTAGTGTGAGATGGCATAAGTCCTGTAAAATCCTAATAGGGGCGCCCTGATAGGACAGCAATTGCGGCGCCGAGCTTCAAAGATGATGTCCTCTTTCATGGCAAAAAAGTGGACCCGGCACATAACATCTCGTGGCCTTGGATCTGCAGGGTTAGGAGGTCTCAGCGCTCTGTGGGCCCTGTCCAGTTCAATATGAGCCGTAGGTGGGCGCCCTAGAAGGTCGTTAAAGATAGCCGTGACCACTGCAAACAGATCAGCATTAGGGACCGATTCGGGGAGGCCTCTGATACGTAGGTTATTACGCCTGCTACGATTTTCAATGTCATCTAAATGCTGTTGCAAGGCGAAAATTTGAGCCGAGTGGTGCGCCACCTCATCAGTAACCGTTGCCAGATCGTCCACTTTTGTATGCAAGGAGGATAGGTCAGCTCGCAGGTTGGCAAATTCCCCGACCATCTGTGTAGACAAAGTGGAGATGTCGGCTTTTGAAGGGAGCGACTGCATTAGTTGTTTCAGGTCGGCTAATGTCACTGGCCTGTTTTCATCAAGTGAAACTGGGGAGTTGTTGACAGAAAGAGATGCATGTACCTGGGCAGTGCTTGGTACTGGTGCTCCAAAAATCGCGGGTGTACCCCTTAGGCTGTCAGTCGGGAATGTATGAGCAGGAGAGGCCCCCCGAGTAGGCAGAGGTTGCCCCCCAACGTGATCCGGAGAGAGTCCAGGCGCCTGTGGGCCAGTAGCAGGCAGCAAGCCGCCTGGCGAGGCCGCCATCTTAGGTAAGGGGGACATGTCCCATGAAGATCCTGTGGACCAGTTGGGGGATCCCGCTGCAGGCGGTTGTGGGCCCACTGTGCTGAGAGATAGAGAGCCCCTGGATCTTTGAGGGCAAAGGCTCCCCCCAATGTGTTGCCACACTGATATAGAAGAAGTGCTCATGGGATCTGATCCCTGTGGGTATGGGCCTGTAAGCAGTGGGGCCCGGAGAGCAGAGTAAGCCCCCTCCAGCTGAGGTGCCATCAGTGCCCCAGGGATTATAGGGGAAGAGGGGCCACTATCAGGGCCATCAGGAGGAGGAGCACAGTCCACTAGTGCCGCGTGGGTGCTCCCAGTTAAGTCTGGGTGAGAGCAGGAGCCAGTCTGATACACGTAGGGAGAGTTCAGTGTGCCAGCAGCTCCGGCTGCGCGCGGCTCTCAGCTGCAGCAGGAGGTGACTCACCTTGGTGCGCAGGAGAAGCATCTCGGGTCCCAGGCACCAGAGGAGAAGGTAGGGTGCCCGGAGTCTCCATCTCCAACTGCAGGTACGGCGCCGGGTATTGCCGGAGAGTCCCTCGGAGCCTTGGGGAGGGCGGGGATGATTGCGCTCCTCTCCTTTGCAAGTCGGCGTCCGGGGAGCTTGATAGAGACGCCATGCGGCGTCGGCCATCTTGCGGCCCAGCGGGGCCGAGAGCCGGGAGTGATGCTGCGGGCTTTACCGGCGGGAAGAACGCCCCAATGTCCTCCTGTGTAGAGCCAGAACGCAGGGTGCCCTTGGGTCTCTGTCTCTTGCCAGTCTTCCCTATGTTAAACGAATGTTATGGCCTGGAAAAGCTGGAGACTGTGAGGAGCTCTGTAATGTGCGTCTTCACACGGCCATTGCTAAGCCACGCCCCTAAGTGGATGAACTTTGCCGACGGTTCCAGGCCAGGGGATATCTCGATATCACATAGTGAGATATGCATCTTCTGACTCTTCGTCCCAAAGACAATAATGATAATGGATAATCCCTAAGAATAATTGGAACCATTGTCGAGTCAGCTGGTCAAGTAAGAGAAATACTTAGACCACACTAGGACCTCCTTATGGTGAATCTGGGTCTACAGAGATTTATCAGGGCTTGTCCTTTGCTGACCTTTTGCAGAGGGAAAAGTCTTTGAGATCTTTTAGTCCACAATCATTTCACACCTAAAAGAAACCACAATGTAATTGCTGTGAAGACAGTTACACTTCAATGTATAAAAAAAATTCAACCCATTGAAAAATAACATTAAATTCTCAAAAACTTTAGAAATGAATAAACAATATATATTAAAATAAATCAAAATTTGCAATAAATGACCAATACAAGATAATAGCAACAAAATCACTTTTAATTTTGAGTTGTAATCTATTGATAGAGACAGGTTATATTGACAGGTTTCCCATGTTGTTAATAATAATACACATTCAATTAACTAGATTGATAAGGAGATTTTTCCATCAATTTATTAATGAAAAAATATATATGGATCAAGATTTACATGGTATGTTGAATGAATGTACTGCCATTATCTTGTTTTAGTCATTTTTGCAAATGGTGGCTCATTTCACATCCAACCCAATAAACTCTTGGCTTGCTGGACAACCTTAGGGTCCTTTGCACAGCGCAGTTTTGGTGCAGTTTTCACTGCGGTCCAATTAAACTGAGTAATAAATTAGCGTGTTTATAATCCACAAGACAGCAAACACAGTTACTGATTACTGACTTGAAACACCTTTCCAAACAGTTTAGATAAGTGAAAGAAGTTTGCTGGTAATAAAGGCAGTTTAATTGGAGCACAGTTAAAACCAAAACTGTGCTGTGTGAAAATACCCTTATGGTTGTTTCCATTGTAGTGATTGCATCACCTGTTAGAATCTCTAGGCAGCACATACACTTCAAAATAACAACACTAACTAAATCTTTTCCATCCATGGCAAGAACATCTGTGAATTATGCCTTAGTGTTGGGGAACATTTTGGCAATGTGCAACGTAAATGTGAGACACCCATAGCATGCCACATTTGAAATCAACACGGAGATGACAGCAAATATTTAAAATTCACGGGGATTGATCTAATTTGTCCAACATGTTGAAGAAGGGACACGAACAGGTTAACTTACAAAGGGAAACCTTTTGGATATTTAAATTAGCTATTTATTCCCCTCTGTGACTTAATGAGCAACTTAATTTTGGCGGCTATATTTAAATGAACACTTGTATTATATGACCCCCATTTATATATAACTACAAAAGACTTTTTGTCACAAGGTATGATTTATTTTGATTAAGTGGGTCTGCTTTGTAGACTAGATACCATGGTCCAAATTGCTAAATATATTTCTATCTTGATCTTACGTGTCTTTCCAAGGACTCCTCACTCAGCTCAGTTAAAATATTTGTGTGGGTATAGTGTTTGGAGTGATTACTCCTATTGTTACATATAAATACCACAACCTTTACTATATTGTTATGTTACTAGCAATAGGAATAAGTAACTATTCAATTTAATCCCCTTCTCATATACAGAGAAGCATTAGCGAAAGAACCAGCAATACTTGCTGGTAGTTCTTAGTGAGATTACTCTTATTAGCGAGCAGGGGTCAGGTGGTGTACGCAGGTCTGCGACATAACTAGACATACCTAAATGCCAAGAATGTAAGTCTTAACCTTTATATTTAGACTGGCCACTGAAAAGACTATGCGCTACTCACAGCTCAGAACTGAGAGATGTAAGCCATACGTTTACCTGCAGCGTACCGCTGACCTGAGCTATGTGCTGCCTGTAAGTTTGTATTTTCTTACATTTGAGAGACTGCAAAACTGGTGCTTGTGTTGATTTATGGTTGTTAAAATGTTAGAATTACTGTACATGAAGCGACATAATCACTGATTCTCTGATTGGTTAAGTTAATTATTGATAGTGCAAGCTTTGTCTGTAACTATAACTAACCTGGTTACACTGCATTCAAACTGATAAAGGTTTGACTGCAGATGTATCAGAATTTACAATATTTGAAGTTCAGGATGCCAGCTATTTATGCCAGAATGAACGTAATCCCTCCTGCCTAAATCCCCACACACAAAAATCTCCTTGTTTTCTTAAAAATAAAGACTCAAATCGGACATTACATGGTGATTGCTAAGATCTGCCCCCTTATTTTGCCCATTATTTGGCATAATTTTGGCCATCTGTTTATTGGACTTGTACTCCTTTGCATAAAAATTACATGGTTACATAGTTTCTAAGAAAAAAAAAGACAGACATTCATCCAGTTCAGCCTATTGTGTTCTAGTATTGATCCAGAGGAAGGCAAACAGCCATATAAGGTAAAAGCCAATTGTCCTCATTTTAAGGAAAAAAATTCCTTCCCGACTCCAATCAGAAGAAATCCCTGGATCATTGACCCTTCTCCAGAGTCCTAGTCACTATAACTTGTTATATTATTACACTCTAGAAATGTATCCAGACCCTTTTTTTATATCTGGTGAATTCACCATGACAAGTTCCTCTGGCAGAGAGTTCCACAGTCTTTCTGCTCTTACAGAAAAGAATCCCTTTTTATATTTATTTAGAAACTTTCTTTCACTTAGGTGTAGAGCATGCCCCCTTTTTCTAGATATAATACTGGGTTTAAATAGATTTTGGGAGAGATCTCTATATTGACCTCAAATTGAAATATTTAAACATATTTATTACAGTATGTTGCACCAAAGCCGTCATTTATCTATACTAAATAACTCTAATCTAGCTTATCTTTCTGGGTATTGTAGTCCACCAAGTCCTTTTATTATTTTTGTTACCGTCTTTGAACCTGTTCAAGCTCTACAACGTCTTTCCTGTGAACTGGTGCACAAAACTGTACAGAATATTCCATGTGTGGTCTAACCAGTGACTTATATAATGGGAGAATAATGTTCTCATCAAATGCATCTATGCCCCTTTTAATACACCCCATGATCCTGTTTGCCTTGGCAGCTGCTGCCTGACACTGGCTGCTACAATTGAGTTTACTGTCCACCAGGATTCCCAAGTCCATCTCCATGTCACTTTTACTCAGCGTTTTTCCATTTAACATGTAATCATGTAATGGATTTTTCCTCCCCTTTCCTGCCTCTACCTGCACTATCTCGGGCAGTCACTAGGGCACACGAGCAGTTTTCCTGGATTTAAAGGGCCAGCACATGAGAGGTGTTTCCTTTTCTACCTATGGCGTTTAGACACAGGCTTTATAAGGACTCCTATTCCTGCCGTTGGCACCCAAATGTTGGTGTCTGTTCACTAGTGACATCCTTAAGCACTCCCTAGCGAATACCTTATCCTTTCCGTCAGCATTCCTGCTCCTACCTACATCTATTGACTACGTTTATCGTGCTGATCTGCATCTGCCACATCCGGTCCTGCCCAGTTCCGGTTCTATGCTGCAGTTTTCCCCGAGTCTACTCTACCAAGTTTCGGCTGTCACAGCTGGGTCCTATGTCGGGGGTAGCGACCTGGGGGATCCCCTGCGGCAAAGTCCGCCCTGCCTTGTGCTGGGCTCTGGTGAATACAAGGGGCCCCTTAGACTCCGCTCCCCGGTATAGGGTACGCCAACTCCTTGCGGTGACCAGAGGACCCAGTTCCCACTCGCTGAGCGTCCGTTACAGTAAGATTCCCATGATACAAAATATGTAGGTTTATCATTATGTTTTAGCACTTTTAAAAAAATACATTTTCTATTTTTTAAATTTGTGCTTCTGCGCCATTTTCTGCGACCAATAACTCTTTTGTTTTTTCACCTATTGAACTGAGTTAGGGTTTATTACTTGTATGCTGAAGTGTAGTGTTTATTGGTGCCATTTTGGTATACATGCAACTTTCTGTTCAATTTTTATTATAATTTTTAGGGGGCGTGAAATGACCAAACAATGTAACTTTGGCATTTGAAATTTTGTTTCTTCTATGGTGTTCAGCGTACAAGATAAATTATTTTATATTTAAATCTGACTTACATGGATGTGGTGATAAAAATTATGTTAAATTTATTGAAATTTGTAAAATGGCAAATGGGGGGTGATTTAAACTTTTATTATTCTTAATTATTTTTATACTCTTAAAACTTTTTTTTTTTTACTTTTTCATTTAGTCCTCTTAGTGTATTTGACCACTAGTGGGCTTGATCATGTGTTCATCCTTCAGCATTATATGAATAATGCAGAAGGGTACACCAAGATGGCAGTTCTATCGCTTCCTGCCTGGGACAGGAAGTAATAGAAAAATTAATATGGCAGCTATGGAAGCCTTCCAGCTGTTGTGTTTAATCACTGCACAGAATTAGAAAAAAAAACTAAAACCTAACCTTTAATTGGAATAACAGATTAAAAGAGATACATATCTCATCTATTTAACCAAAAGGACCAGTAAATTACAGGAAAATATAATACAATTCCTATAATACATTACACAACTACAGTAAATAAAGGCAATACAATTAGTCCATAAAACCTAACTATTTTAAAAAAGCACATTGACAGGTGGGTTATAGCAAAAAGAGCAGAGGATCGTAGCAACAGGTAACGGCCCAATTAGTTACCGTAAAATTTTCTATAGGATAATCAGTGTCATAATTTACAAATCATAAACTGACACTATTATTGTAGGTTGTAATTATCTCATTCCCATACCACTGTAGGAGGTTCCTAAAAATATTAAACGAAACGCCCAAAAAGAGTGTCTCTTTCAGGCCCTCTGGTTGGACAGTTCTTAATCCATAAGTCCAATTGGTCTCCTTTCTCAGAAGCTTATTATTAATATCACCCTTTATCACAGTCCATTTTATATGTTCAATAGCTACAAATCTCAAACCAGTTGGGTTCCCTTCATAATTTTCCCAAACGTATCTTGAGATTGGGGTCTCTCTCTGATTCCTAATATCCTCCACATGCTCACCAATTCTTCTTCTCAGTTGCCTTATTGTCTTGCCCATATACTGTAGTCCGCAACTACAAATACTGACTGGAAAGTTGGCGAGTCTACCATTTCATCGAAACCATGTCTGTAAACAATATATTTCTATATACCTATCTCCCTAGATTAATGTATGCAAATAATGATTAATGACTCATATCCTGCGGAAAAGGTGTACTGTAATTTATTGGTCCTTTTGGTTAAATAGATGAGATGTTTTTATCTGTTATTGCTATTAAGGTTAAGTTTTAGGTCTTTTCTAATTCTGTGCAGTGATTAAGTAAGGTTGTAACCTATTTGAATTGACTTTTTGCAGTGATTTCCAGCTGTTGCAGAAACCAATCGGCACCCCGCAATCTTATGTCGGGGACGCTGATCATAGGGAGAAATAATGCACAGCACCATTTCTCTTTCATTTAGATGCCACATCCACAGTCACCACAGTGTATAAAAGGTCTGCTCTAATTTCTGCTGTTAACAGCAGGGGTCAGCTGTAACTAGCAGCTGGCACTCGCTGCCTATGTAGTGGACATAATAAATAAGCCTGCTACATAGGTCCTTTCTGACAATAGGACCATTGTCCATTGCATCCATTGTCAGTATGGGGTTAAAGGGAACTTTTCAGGTGGTTTATGTCCCCGCTATCTGAAAGCAGAATGTTACAGAGGGATAGAAGCTGACCTCTGTGATATATAAGTTATATAAGATAAACTACTGATAGGATTGCTAAAGAGTCATGCTTTTCCCACCCACATAAAGTAATTGACAGCTTTCCTTGTATCAGAGCAAACTGTCAATCACTGTATGTGGGTGGGGTCAGCAAAACTTTCACTTCCACAGATTTTTACTGTTTATTACTTAGAAATTAAGCATCAGGTCAGATAAACCTACATATTACAGAGCTCAGCTTCTCTCCCCTATCATATCCTGCTCTCAAATAAGGGAGAATAAACCACCTGACAGATTCCCTTTAATGTCTTATTTTTTTGGGAGATTCTTTACTCCAGTTGTCTGTGTTATGTTTTAAATATTTTACCCACTATAGAGGTTACAGTTATAGGCCTTTAGCTTTCATGATCACTTTTTTGACCCTTATTGAATATTGGTACTACATTTGCTCATTGTAGAATCCTTAAATATTAGAAATGTGAATCTATTATGCTACTTAATCCTGCTCCACTGCTACACCTAGATTTTGTTCTGAGGATCTTTTTTTTTTCTAGATGAAAAATGTTTTAGATTATATTATTTCCATTTTTTTTTGCAATTATCTTTAGTTTCATTGTTTGCTGCCCTTGTATACTAGACCCCGGAATCAATTGCTAAACTCTTATCAATCGACTTGAGGCCTTAACAACCAGCTTAATGACTGATAATGACTTCACAAAGCTTTTTAGTCCTAGAAAAAGCCTATTTTATTATTTCTGTTTTGCAATTGCATCATTATGCATTGTAGAGTCAACCTAACTAGAGCGGTTAATATTGATTGATATATATATTTGCAGGCTCACATACCGCCTAACTCTCATATACATGGATATATATTATACAGAGTGGCTGGATTTGCTAAATCATACTCAGTGCTCAAAAGTTCAGCTTTTGCAGTTTTGGGGGTTCAGTAATTGTATAACACACCGTCTCCAAATCTCCTATGTGTCAAAGGGGCTTTTGGGCCCCCTCAGGATGCAGGGCCCCGTAGCAGCTGCTACCGCTGAACCTTCTACAGCAACGCCCCTGCTTTCAAGCTGTTTTTGTGAGGTGTTTTGAACAAAATACAGCAATCCTGGTAGGATTTTTTTTATTTTTATTTATGATAGCAGTCATCGTGTGGTATAAAAGGCATTCTAGCGTTACTCATCAGGTCAATACAATTACATCAATACCCAATTTGCATATTTCTTTATGTTTTACTGATTTACTCAAAGGAAAACATATTTTTGCTTTGCCATAGTCTTAGAGCCATAGCTTTTTAATTTTTCTGTGTACAGAGCTGTGTAGGGGCTTTCTTTTTTGCAGGATGAGTTGAAGTTTTCATTGGTATCAAGTTTTTTAGCGCTTTTAAATCCATTTTATCCGTTTTAAATCCGGGCTCACCATGCAGTATTCGTGACAAGTTAGTTTTACTTTGTGTGTCGATACGATTATGGCTGTGCTTAAGTGCTTTAAAATAAAAAGTTTTTTTATTGTCTAAAATAGTATTTATTCATTACCATCTTCTTATAGCTATAACTTTTTTATTTTTCCACATACAGAGCTGTGTAAGGGCTTTTTTTGGCTGGATGAACTGATGCTTTACTTGGCACCACTTTGGTGTTTATTTGAGTTTTTGATCGCTTTTTATCCCATTTTATGTGCTGCGTGATGAACAAAAATCACAATTCTGTTTTTTTTTACGGCGTTCACCATGTTGGCTAATTACTGTGGCAGATTTATAGGGAAGGTCGTTACTCATGCGGCAATACCAAATATGATTACTTTATTTATTTTTTAATCTTTTTTGGGGTGATGCGCATTTGCTTCTTCATTTTTCCCCAGAGAGGATTTGTTTCAGTGATCCTCAGATCACTGATATAATATAGATCAGTACAGAGCAGAACTATTCTTCTGATCTCTATGACAACTGTCATTCACCATGACAACATGTCGACTACATTTGTTATAGATTCCACCTGGCTCTCCTAGATGACAAGTCTGCTTAGCAATAATCAGGGATGGGAGCAAGGAATAGATCACTGCCAAACTAGACAAACTTGTCATCTGGGAAAGATGTATGGAATCTATAACAAATGTGTCCAACATTGAGAGCTCTGCAAAGGTCTTCATCCAGCTTTCCCAGACACCTGAAAAGCTAAGCAAGAAACAGGGACTGGGAAAGTTCAGTATAATCCATAATAATTATAGGGATTCTACAAAGGTGGTCACCTCCGTCCAACCACGTTGGCTTCTGTCCTGACTCACTCCTCCTGTTATAATCACACTCATCAGTCAACTTGCCGCGGCGTTGACTGTGGCGCTAAAGATGAGGACTGGCAGATGTGACCGTCATATCTGACGTCAAGCTTCTGCATCAGCGCCGCAATCGGGGCGGAAGTGGAGAAGACAACTGTGGGCAGAAGGGTTCCTGGCACTGGCAGGACATGACATGAGGCATCATGAGCTGCAGAAGGGGCCAGGTAGAGACAGCAGAGTGTGATGTAGTAGTCTACGACTGCGCCGTCGCTGCTGCCGATACCTTATCAACTCCTATCAACTTTGGACATCAACGATTGCGCGGGGGGATTGCGTCGCCCTGTGACTATTGTAACCAAAAATAAGAGGGGTGAATTTCTAAAAATTGGACTTCGCCGAATTTTTTCGAAAAAAAATTACTTCGTCCCAAATTTCTTCGATACGAAATCGCTTTAAAAAAACGGCTATTTCCAGGTGCACAGAGCCTGGCGTGTGTGAATTTTGTGCCATCTTAAATATGAGAGGGAGTTTGGGTTTGGTCTTCATAAAATGTTGTTTTAGTATGACACCAGTGGGGCCGCGTCTTAGAATCGCTTCCATAAAACCCTGGGCACTTTAGAGGGGCAAAACTAACCAAAAACCAAGCGGGAAGAGCCTGATAAAGTCATGGCAGCGAAAAACTGGAAAAAAAAAAAGCTGAGAGCTCAGGGGGGCAACATTAGTGACGAGTGTGGAGGTGACGGCGGGCAGCCACAGCGCAGGGGGGAGACAGTGGCCAAGACTTCTGGAGGTGGCAAAAAAAAGGGGCAGGGGACAGGAGTGGACAATGACACAGTGTGGAGGTCACCAGCAGCCCACAGCGTAAACAGAGGCAGGCATGGCACAATGATTTTTGGAGGTGGTAAAAAAAAGGAGTAGGCAACGAGTGGCACAATGACAGAGTGTGGAGGTCAGGGGCAGCAGCAGAGCATGAGGTCAGGCGGGGCACAATGACATTTTGGAGGTGGCAAAACAGTATAGGGCCCCAGGTACAATGACACAGTGTGGAGGTCACGACAGCAGAGCGCATGAGGTCAGACACTGGCACAATGACTTTTGGGGTGGCAAAACGTAGTAGGGCCCCAGATGGCCAATGACACATGTGGAGGTCACAAAAAGCAGCATGAGGTCAGACAGTGGCAAATGACATTCGGAGGTGGCAAAAACAGTAGTAGGGCCCCGGTGGCCAAGACCCCGTGGGAGGTCACGCAGCACAGCAGCATAGGTCAGGCGTGGCACAATGACTTCTGGAGGTGGCAAAACAGTGTAGGCCACAAGTGGGACAATGACACAGTGTGGGGTCACGGCAGCAGCAGCATGAGGTCAGAACGGCACAATGACTTTCTGGAGGTGGGGAAAAAAAGAGTAGGCCACAAGTGGCACAATGACACAGTGTGGAGGTCACGACAGCACGCAGCTGAGGTCAGCAGTGGCAAATGACATTCTGGAGGTGGCAAAACAGTAGTAGGCCACAGGTGCACAATAAAAGGTGGGGGTCATGACAGCAGCAGATGAGGTCAGGCATGGCACAAGACATTTTTGGAGGTTGGGAAAAACTGGAGTAGGCCACAGAGTGGCAAAATGCCAGTGTGGAGGGCACGGCAGCAGCCACAGCGCAGCATGAGGTCAGACAGTGGGAAAAGACTTCTGGAGGTGGCAAAAAAAGAGTAGGCCACAGAGTGGTACAATGACACAGGGTGGAGGTCACGACCCACACATGAGGTCAACAGTGGGACAATGACATTTGGAGGTGGCAAAAAAGTAGTAGGCCACAGAGTGGCAAAATGAAAATGTGGAGGTCCACCAGCAGCAGCTAGGTAGGGGAAAAGGCCAATGACTTCTGGGGTGGCAAAAAATGGAGTAGGCACGAGTGGCACAATGACACGAGTGGAGGGCACGGGAACAGCCACAGCAGCAGCATGGGTGACAGGGAAATGAATTTTGGGGGGTGGGAAAACAGTATAGGTCAAGAGTGGCCAATTTCACAGTGTGGGGGTCAGACACAGCAGCTGAGGTCAGGAGTGGCACAATGACATTCTGGGGGGGCAAAAACTGGAGTAGGCCACGAGTGGGACAAACAGAGAGGGAGGGCAAGGCAGCGGGCCCCAGCAGCAGATGAGGTCAAAAGTGGCACAAAGACTTCTGGAGGGGAAAAAAAGTAGTAGGCCACAGAGTGGCACAAAAAAAACAGTGTGGGGTCACGACAGCAGCACAGATGAGGTCAGACAGTGGCCAATGATTTTGGAGGGGGGAAAAAAAAATGAGAGGCCCAGAGTGGGACAATGCACGTGTGGAGGTCACACAGCGCAGCAGCTGGTCAGCAGTGGCACAATGACATTCTGGAGGTGGCAAAACAGTCGTAGGGCCCCAGAGTGGACAATGACAGTGTGGAGGGCACGACAGCGAGCAGCAGAGGTCAACACTGGGACAATGACTTTCGGGGGTGGGAAAAAAAAAATGTAGGCCAAAGTGGGACAATGAACATGTGGAGGTTTAGACAGCACAGCACATGAGGCAGACAGTGGCACAATGACATTTGGAGGGGAAAAAAAAAGTAGAGGCCCCAGAGGGCCAATACACGTGTGGAGGTCATGACACAGCAGAGGGTCAGGCCGTGGGACAATGACATTCTGGGGGTGGCAAAACTGGAAGGCCCCAGAGTGGCAAATTGACACAGTGTGGTGGGCACGGCCGCAGCCACAGCAGCAGCATGAGGTCAGACAGTGGCACAATGACATTCTGGGGGGGGCAAAAAAGTAGTAGGCGACAGAGCGGCACAATGACACAGTGGGAGGTCACGACAGGCAGCAGCATGAGGTCAGACAGTGGCCCAAAGACATTTGGGGGTGGGAAAACAGTAGTAGGCCACAGAGTGGGACAATGACCAGTGTGGAGGGCCCACAGCAGCAGCATGAGGTCAGGAAAAGGCACAATGAATTCTGGGGTGGCAAAAAGGGTAGGCCCCCCGAGGGCACAAAGACACAGAGTGGGGGGGGCACAGGCACAGTAAGGCAGAAGTGGCACAATGACATTCTGGAGGGGGAAAAATAGTAGGTCACAGAGTGGCCAATTTTTACATTGGGGGGTAGACAGCAGCAGCATGGGTCGGCAGTGGGACAATGACATTCTGGAGGTGGCAAAAAAATGGGTAGGCCACAGAGTGGCACAATGACAGGGGGTGGAGGGCAAGGGAGCATCACAGCAGCAGAGAGGTCAACAGTGACAAAGACTTCTGGGGGTGACAAAAAAAGTAGTAGGCCCCGAGTGGCACAAAAACCCCAGTGTGGAGGGCACGACAGCAGCAGCAGCTTAGGGCAGACGTGGACAATGATTCTGGAGGTGGGGAAAAACTGGAGTAGGCCCCGATGGCACAAGACACAGTGTGGGGTCACGCAGCAGGGAGCATGAGGTCAGACAGGGCCTGACATTTGGAGGTGGCAAAAAAGTGAGGCCCCAGAGTGCACAATGACACGGGGGAGGTCACGACAGCACAGCAGCATGGGAGACACTGGACATTTACTTTTTTTGGAGGTGGCAAAACAGTGGGCCCCAGAGTGGACAATGACACAGTGTGGAGGTCATGCGCAGCACAGGGTAGGCGTGGCACAATGACATTCTGGAGGTGGGAAAAAAATGGAGTAGGCCCCAAGTGGCAAAAAGCACAGTGTGGAGGGCACGGCAGCGCCACAGCACGCATGAGGTCAGACGTGGCCAATGAATTTGGAGGTGGCAAAAAAATTTTGGGGCCCAAGGGGTAAAATGAAAGGGGGGGTCACGACAAAAAGCGCGATGGGTAAAAGTGGCCAAGAAATTTTGGGGGGCAAAACGATGGCCCAGAGTGGCACAATGACCATGGGAGGTCACGACGCAGCGCATGAGGTCAGGAAATTGCAAAAGACATTTTGGAGGTGGCAAAAAGGTAGGCCACAAATGGACAAGACACAGAGTGGGGGGCACGGGGAAAAGCCACGCAGCAGCATGAGGTCAGACGTGGACAATGACATTTGGGGGGCAAAACATATAGGTCCAGAGTGGCACAATTTCACAGGTGGGGGTCAGACAGCAGCGCATGAGGTCAGGCAGTGGGACAATGAATTTGGAGTGGCAAAAATGGGGTAGGCCACAGGAAGGCACAAGAAAGAGGTGGAGGGCAAGGCAGCAGTCACAGCATCAGCATGAGGACAGAAAGTGGCACAATGACATTCTGGGGGGTGACAAAAAAATAGTAGGGCCCCGAGGGCACAATCACACAGTGGGAGGTCACGAAGCGCAGCAGCATGAGGTAGACAGTGCACAAATTTTTTGGAGGTGGCAAAAAAAATGGGGTAGGCCCAGAGTGGCACAATGACAAAAGGGGGGGGCAAGGCAGCAGCCCAAACTGCAGCATGAGGCAACGTGGCACAATGACATTTGGGGGTGACAAAACGTGTAGCCCCCGTTGGCACAATCACATAGTGTGGAGGGCCGACAGCAGTAGCAGCATGAGGTCAGGGGCGTGGCCAAAAGATTTTGGAGGTGGAAAAAATGGGGTAGGCCAAGAGTGGCAATGACACAAGAGGGGGCAAGGCAGCAACCCCCAGCGCAGCATGAGGTATACAGTGGACAAAGAAAATTTGGAGGTGACAAAACAGTAGTAGGCCACCGATTGGCACAAAACCCTAGTGTGGAGGCCGCAGAGCAGCGCATGAGGGCAGAAGTGGCACAATGACATTCTGGAGGTGGCAAAAACAGGAGTGGCCCCAAGTGGCACAATGACTAGAGTGGAGGTGACGGCAGGGGCAACAGAGAGGGAAGAGTGGCACAATGCACATTTTAGGGACCCCCAGCACAACAACAGCAGCAGGGAGCATGGGGCAGAGATGGGACAATGAAAGGTGTAGGTGACCGCAGCGCAACAACAGCAGCACCCGCATGGGGGCAGAGAGTGGCACATGACACAGTGTGGAGGTGGGGGGCAATCCCACCCCGGGTAAAGAGGGTTTGGGTGGCAGATGGAGAAACGGGGCAGCAATGTTGCACAGGCGGGGGCGGCATCAGAAAATGCGGGGAGGTAATTTGAACCCAGACCATTTCTCACAGTTTGAGTGAGGCTCAGGGCCTGAGTGTCTGCGCCAAAGGGTTGGTGGGGGAAACCTGGCCATCCACGCCTGATTAAACTTGACAAAGGTCAGTCTTTTCCAAAATTTTCCCGTGGACAAGTGGTTCTCCTTGGGGTAACGATGGCCCCCCCGCACTGAACACCCCTCTGTGCCACCTACTGGCCCGGGGCAGTAAGCTTCTCCACTGCAAACTGGGAAAGATGGGGGCCACACATCCTTTGGGCTCCCCCCATATTCCAGGGGGATCTTCTAACGGGGGGTGGCAAGGTGTTTTCCAAGTGGGCCACCACCTGTTGGTTCAGGGACTGCCCCAGTCCCTGCTGCTGCTGCTGGGACTACCCCCCTCATGGGCGGGTGAAGGAAGCTCTCATCGTGACCCAGACTTGGGTTCTCTGATGGAGCTGTACTGCTCTCCCCCCCCAACCTCCCCCCAGCAGCCGCGGCGATAGGAAAGCGCTGAAAACCCCCCGGTCAGACTGTCAAGGGGGGGGCGAGCCGCACATACAGGGGCCAACTGACTACGGAGGATTTCCCTATGTATTTGAGTTTGTCCTCCCTCTCAATAGCTGGGAAAAAGGCTACCATTTTGGACCGGTAGGAGGGTCCAATAGGGGGGAAGCCAAAGTCATCCCTCGCCGGTGCTACAATTCGCGTCACTAGCCAGGCAAATCAGCTTTGGGGTGGGCCCCAACTGCAAAAGTGACTCCGGGGGCTCCCCCCTCCCTCCACTGAAAATTGCCACGGTGCTTGGGGTCATCTTTCGCTTCCTCATCCCATGTACCCCCTCCACGCCCGCCCCTCCTTCTTGCCCCCGGGGTAAAAATCCACTCATTTCCCAGAAATATTCTGCCCAATGTCCTCCTCCTCCCCTCCTCCTCCCCTCCATTTCAGTTCCCCCCGGACTCAGGGGTCCCGGGAGATGTAGGGGCCCACGTCCCAGCCCCCTGCCCAGAGAGTTTTTTTTCAGCATCTGTTCCAGGACATAAACAGTGGAATGGGGGTTTTCACCCCCATGCCTAGCGATTTACAAATAACAGGGCCTACCGAATGGCCTCAAAAAAACGGGTGTCTGCATAAACTGCCACGGGCTGACATAAAGTTACACAGGGGAGAAATCCTGTCCCCCTGGATCATCAAAAAACATTAATGCCTTTCTCTGTTCATCCCGTCGGCCAACAGGCAGGGGGATTTCCAACGGTTAAAACACGCATATCAGAGTGTGTTGGGGAGGCGTTCTGCCGTACAACTCGATGAGGGGTGTTCCTGGCTTTGTAGGAAGGGATGAAGTGCAGCACATTTTCCGGGCCTTTTTTCAGAACTTCTGAAGATCGGTGGAAGATTTCAGGAACCTTTTCCGACCATGGACCATTTTTCCTCAGCACACAGACCCCCATTTCCTCCCATTGCCGCCCCCATGGTTTCCCCGATTTGCATTGGCGCAAAGAAAGCCACACATTTTTTCTTGCTCAAAAGCGGACAGTTTCCCCCTTGTGACTTTTCTTCCCGAGGAAACCGGTGTAAAAAACTGCGTGAACCCGTGCCCACACTTTGGGGTATGATGGAGCAGTATTGTGGGGTAGATGGTGGTGGGCGTGGAGGAGGGAGGAGGCGGGGACACTGGCGCAGGAGCCGCAGTTTGACACGGGAGGAGAAAGCGGCGTCCCTGTCCAAGTTTTTGGGGGTTCCGGGCAGAAGACATTCACCCAGGGGCCGTAAAGACATGTAGGGCCCTACAAATTTTAAAAAGCTCCAACGTCCTTGGGGGCCATGCCCCTTTGGAAACAAACCGATAAGTTTAAAGGGAGGCCCACCTTCTGTTCTACAATTTTTATAAGTCTGATACTGCCTTTTTGGGAAAAAAAATTAAAAGGCTTGGAACTTCCCTCTCGGCTCGCACAAGCCCCTTAGTTCTCTGAATGGGCAGAGTCCCCCATTTTGGGAAAGGGGGGGGATGCAGTCAACAACTTGGTCGGGGGTACGGGCAGCTTTGCCCTTAGGTGGGTTTTTGGGCGCATATTGTTGTCTCTTTACAATCGCCTCGCTGAAAGAGCTGGGGCCAAGAGTAGCGGGAGCAGGAGCATCTGGACCGGGAGAAGATGTCAAAAAAAACAGTCCCTTTTGCAAGGGGGGGGACCCCTTTAATGGCTGCAAAAAGGGATGTTGCCCCGGGCCTGCGAGGCGTTGCTGCAGCGGGAGGATGGCCCCACATCTGAGCCACTTTCTCCCAGGCCACCGGGTGGTGACCTGCATGTGTTGTGCAGGGCCCTGGTGTCAATTGCTCCCTGGCCCCGTCACTTTCTGCCCCAAAATTTTTTCCCCTATACCCATATTCGGGCCCTCCGGTTTTCTTGCAAAAAACTGCCACACCGGGTAGCTTATTTTACCGCCACGTTTCCGCACTGAGTGCTACGCCGCCGCTGCCCCTCGCTGAGCCCCTGTCCGCTACTTTCTTGGGCCCCGCGAAACGGGGTTTTTTACCCCTGGCCGCTTTGGGCCCCGACTCACAGCTGCTACCCCGCGACTCACGGCCATACAACCCACTTTTTTGCTGCCCGCTGCCTGACGTAAGCTGACGCCCCTTTCCTGACGATGAAGAAGCCCTTTCCTCCCCGGGGGCCCCAAGGCGGGCAATCATATCTATTTGTGTTTCATTGTCAAGCTGTCCTCATCACTTTCTTGGTATGCAGAGGGTGACCCCTCACAAAGACCTCCCCTGCCCCCTTCCACTCTATACTTTTCCGCCTACGCAAGAAGCAGGGGATATTGGCCCATTTTCTTTGTGCCAAGTACCTGCGACTGCCCTCCCCAAATTGTTTATCCCCGTAAAGGGGCACTGAGCCCCGATCCCTAGTGATCTCTGGGTGAGGGGAATGGATGGGACAGAGGCGGTAGGAAGTGAGGGCCGCTGACCCGATCCCGGCCATCCAAATAAGGGGGTTTTGTCTGAATCCCCCGACTCTTGGCGGGGTTTTTAGAGGAAGTGGGGTGACCTAGTCAACCCTCAAGAAAACCCTTTGGGGCTATCGCACACCCGCTAATGACACGGCATTTTGGCCCCACCCATGACCCCGCTCGACGTCCCCTTTGCTGTGCTGCGACCCGGGCCTGTCCGGGAAAGTTTGTGCCCCTGCCACCGCAGGTGAAGAGCCCCCCACCTCTCTTCTGACATATGTTGTTCTAAAATGTACAACATTTTTGATAAGATATCGTAGAGATAAATACAACCCTGTATTTCACCCAAAAACCACTAAAAGTTTGGGTAACCCTTGGGGTATAAATTGCGTCCACAAATGGGCAGGGAAAAATTTACTTGTGCGTGCCGATTAAAAACTCTGTGTATTTTTACGAATATAAAAACAGAAACAGGGTTAAATTTAACCTTTGGGATGAAAATTTTGCACAAATGTTCTGGGCAGGAAAATCAAAGTTTCTTTTACTGAGTACAAATGCAGAAAAACACTTAGTTAACCCCTTTATGTAAAAATTCGCAAAAAAATTGGCACCAAAACTACCAGCTTTGTAGGTGTTACAATGGCGTGTATTTTTCGCTACAAAAACAAGAGAAAAAAAAATTTTAATAACCTTCGCTTGTGAATTATGCTACAGAAAAAAGTATTTTTTGGCGTGAAAAAAATGGTTTCTTTTTGTCACCACGCAGCAGAAAAACGCTTAATTAACCCGTGGATGAAAATTGTGCAAAAGAATTGAGCAACCAAAAAATTTAAAATTTTTTAGCGTGTTACAAGGCGTGTTTTTTTTACGCTACAAAAAGAGGAAAACTTGTAATTAACTTCACTTTGTGAATTTATCTACAGGAAAAAATATTTTTTGGCGGTGAAATAAACATTTTCTTTTAGTCACCCCACAGCAGAACAACGCTTAATTAACCCCTGGATGTAAATTGCGCAAAAGAATTGAGCAGCCAAAAATGAAGTGGTATTTGTATTGTAAAAACGCTGTTTCTTTAAATGAATACAACAGGAACAGGCTTAGATCACCTTTGGATATTCAATGTGCTGTGAGCAGATAGCATTAAATTGTATATGCAGCTGCACTGGACACACACTGGACTTCAGATCCAATACCCCACAAAATCAGAAATAGAACGTTAAGAGAAGCAGTCTCTGAGACAAGCTGAGACACCCCCCAAAAATCGCTGTATAAAAAATGAGTTCTTTAGTGAGAGCTATCATAGGCAGCCGCGGCAGCACCTTCCGTGATCAGTACAGTGAAAGCTGTATGAACTCCCAGCGTCGCGCCCGGACTTATATAGTGCGGTGACGTCACAGAATCCCGCCGGTCTCTGATTGGCTTCATCTCTGCATATGTCATGTAGGCTATGCCCTTCTTCCTCCCAGAGTTCTTTGCCCCATGTAACGCCATGTGCTCGCAGCCATTTTATCAATCAAAAGCACACTTGGTTCACGCGAAGTACCCCAAACTTCGACTTCGTTCCGAACCGAAGTTTTCCTGAAATTCTAAACGAATTCCACTTCGTTAGAATCGATTCGCCCATCTCTACCAATAACACACTTGTTGTAATCCGTATATTTTTGATGCCTCGTTGCTACCATCCTGCTTTGGTATTGTAAACACGTTATTTTTTTCATACAATGTGTCCCTTACATGTAGATCGCAGGATCTATTTAAAATGCTTTTCAAAATGTCCCATTAAAGGGATTGTCTCACTACATTGATTCATCTTACCTCAGTCCTGTTTCCTTGGTTTTGTTTTAAATTCAGGGGCGTGTTTACTGGCTTCCACTAGGCTGCAGTAGCAGCCAGGTCTGTAGCTATAGCAACCACAGGAGCTGATGCAGCCCATACAAGAGGGGTTATCTCAGAATAGGTCGGACACTGTTAATGGACACAAATGGCAAAGTGACTTGTTTTTGCAAGATCTTTAACATAAAAGCAATCCTTGTACTGAGACAACCCCTTTAAGTGTGTATTTTCATTTTGAAGATATCATCCCACTTGTGGTAACTATAAGTAGATGACCCACAACCTATGTTTATGACATCCTATCCATCTATTTATTAAAATTAGGTTCAGAAGTGTCCCTTCTCTAGCTGGCTCCTACACTTGCCGTGAAATGCAATTGTATTTTACTATGATCGGAAACCTACTTCTGCTGGACTTGCAGGCTTTGCTTATTAATTTAGTAATAATTTAATCAGTAGCAGTAGTGTCCCATAATTACTACTGCACTATGATTTGCTGCTTTATCTCTGAGTTAATAATAGGTTTTTTGCTACTTCTATTATGCATGGAGATAAACCTGTATCAGTCTTTTAATTTTCTTTTCTTAGAAAATACTTCCCCTCTCCCAATGAGGCTTATTTCATCAGATGACCTAATATCTAATAAACACAGTGATTTTGATAATAATAAAATTATGAAAGAAGTTGCTATACAGGGAATTCTCTAATTAGTTACATAAAGGTTGACCTTTACTGTGATGCTTTGCTATTTTAGTGGTCTGAAATGGCAGCACAATTTTATACACTAAAAGTCACAGATGATCAGTCTAAAGACACAATTTGTCCTTGCCGTTTACTCACACCAATGCATTTTAAGTTTAATACAGGCAGTCTATTTAATCTAACAAATTGTAGTTTATCAAAAATGTGCCTCCGTGCTCTCCCTTTTTACCTAGCCCAACAATACACTAAACTAATTATATTTTCCATGACAAAAGCTGTATACCAATAGAACATAAAAAATTGTTTTTCAGAAACACAGTGCACCTTTGTTCTAAGATAACGAAAATGAACAATTGCGAATATAGCTGTTTGCTTTGGTACAAAATCCACTTTTCTTAAACAGCTGGAGTTTTTCAATTTGATATACCTTATGTGGTATTAGAGATATCTTTGCCGCTTACAGGAAAACAGACTTCTATTTTTCAGAGTTGTCATTTGAAGGAAAAAGCTTAAAATATTTCATTGTCTGTCAAATTTTGTTTTATACTTTCAGTAAATTTTGATCGTAGCATTTCTTAACCCATTGAACAGGAATCTATTTTTTGTCTTTAGGACCAGAGTTTTGATCTCAGCTTTCCAAAACAAATAGCTTTATTTTTTTTTATTAATATGAGGTATTATGGTTTTCACATGTACAATTTTGGAGTATGTATATTTTATAATATCATTTTTAGAAATTTAGGGCCACATGTATGAATCCCGCCGGGTCGAGGTGCCGTTTTCCGCCAGTTTTCCGGCGGAATCTGCGCCTGATTTATGTCGCGGCCGGGCGGCGCTCATACATATCATTTAAAGTCCGCCGCGGCCTCGCCAGCGTATGAGGCGAAGTGCGGGACATGGGCGCTGTGCGGCGCTGCGCCTATGCTTCGCCGTCCGAGGAAGTGCACTCATACATGCGGGTAAAAGTCCGCCGCCCTCGCCAGTGTGTGGGGTGCAGTGCGGGACTTAGGCCCCGTGCGGGACTGCGCCGAGAATCTGTTCC
>JAODAL010034886.1:0-43648 GCA_025379985.1 Phyllomedusa bahiana | reverse complement strand
GTTACTGCAACCACAGTTATTGTATTCCTGGTTGCATCCAGAGACAAGGGCTCAACTAGTTATTGCTGCAAATAAATGCAACTACCGTTGTTTCCGAACCCTGGCATTGGTCGTCTAGTGATTGGTGTCTTGACTAGGGACAACGAAGAATTTTTGGGTACTCAGGTCCCTGGGGAAGTTAGCCACCATATTACCCTCATGCCATACACCGTTATCCGTGACAACAACCATCTTAAAGGGGCCACCCCAGGGTTCCGAGTATGCCATGGTAACGGCCAAGTCCTTGGTGTCACGTTTACAGCAGGAATCCTGCTGTACTCCACTTAGTGGCAGTAACATGCAACCACCTGAGGTCGCTCTGCCATAGAGTATAGATCTACATCTGGCCACCATTGCCATTTTGCATGAAAACCTTTGAGAGCGTAGGCGTGAGGTCAATGGAACACCTGTAGCTAGATATTTGGCTCGTAGCCCAATATTATGCAAATGACTTCTGATGCTTTGTGTTGCCTTTGTTTTCTGCTCTAGGCTTTGGAAGTCCAATTTCACTTACAGTACAGAATAGATCACTGTGCATCACTCTAACATAGATCTGTCTGCACAGAGGTTCACTTTACAGCATCTCTTGCTTTCATTCCAGTTTGTTGTTCTCCCAAAACTAGGACAAGCAACACTGAACAGTGGCAATATAGATAGCTGGAACATCAACAAACAGGAGACCTCACAAAATTTTTTCAAATTATTTGATCCAATTTTTGGGACTAAAAAGTTTCGCTTTCAATTACACTTTTATGCCTCTCCCACATGTGACTAGACTAGAGCTAGGTGCCTGGAAATGTAATGATTTGCAGATCTTAGTGACACTTGCTACTTCCTCAGTTTGCATACCTTTGGCTTCCCTTCTTCAGGTTGCAATTTCAAGGTTTAGAAGCCTACATTTATATTGAAATGTTGTGGGTCATTTACTATTTCTAATATCAATAAACATAGTTAACAATTGGAGGCATTGGAAATGGTGTTATTGATTTGTCAAGATGAGATCTCTAAGAGGTAGGAATAACTTTTTCCCTTTTATAACTCGTACTTTATTCTCTCTCTTCTTAAAAGGTTTTTCATTCTCTTTTATGATGTTTCTTTTTTTAGATTGCTCAAATAAAGAATCATATAATCGATATCTGGTATATGCTGGGGAAACGGTATACTTCCAGTGTAATTTACCATCCGATAAACCATTAAAAACTGAAAAGAACACAGTTCAGTGGTTCTTACAAAAACCTGACAACAGTCTTGAAGAAATAAAAAGCAGAAAAGACTTGAGTTTAATTGAGAATGAAACTGTCCTTCAGATATCCACAGTGGAAAGAAAACACTCCGAGACATACATTTGCAGGTACTGTAAGAAGTCTGAGTAAGTAGTCTCTCTCCCTCTCTCTCCCCCTCCCAGCCTCTCTCTCTCTACTCCCTCTCCTCTCTCTCTTTCTCTCCCTCCCTCTCTCTCTCTCCCTCCCTCTCTCTCCCTCCCCTCTCTCTCTCTCTCTCTCTCTACATATATATTTATATGGGAATTAGATGGCTAGGTTAATACTTGAACATCTTGTACATGCTCCTAGAACCAATGTCTGACATTTCTAGCCATGTGGCATGTTGCATTGTCTTGCTGAAAGATCCCATCTCTTCCATAATGTATGGGTGTACGTGGTGCGCAATGATGGATTCATATGCAAAGTGGTGAGAGTGCCTTCCATATGGATGAGTGGGCTCACAGAATGCCTACAAAAATATTCCCATGACCATAATATTGCCATGACCAGTTTGTGTTTTTCCAGCAATGGTTGCAAGGTGTATGTTCTCTGATATTTCCCGCCTGACATCCCCCTGTACATTTAAGCAGAATATGTAACTTATCAAAGGAGACAACATTTTGGTAATTAGTGGAAGTCCAATTCCAATGCTGCTATGAAAACTTAAGCCTTTTCTACTGATACAACTTCATTAGTAGAGGCGCAGTGACCATCCATATGATTTTGGAGCCCCATATGCAATAGGGTTTTCTCAACTTTTGTTTTTCTGGTAGCCACCTGGTTCATTATGGTGGTGAGCTGCTCCAGTCTAGTCTACCCTTGCACAGCTCTGTAGCCCATACTCACCTCTCACATCAATGGTATGTGGTGCTCTGCAGTTTCCACCTTGCTTATTCACAATGGTGCCATTTGTCCAGTCATGATACACTTTCACCACAACAGCACACAAACAGTTTAAAACATTACCGTTTCAGATTTACTGCCATCCTCGAGCTGATAATCATCCCTTTTTGCTTACTCCTACAGTTATAATAATAATAATCTTTATTTATATAGCGCCAACATATTTCGCAGCACTTTACAATGTAGAGGGTAAAATTACAGACAAAAGACAGACATTACACAGTGAAAGCTACTTACAGGTGAGACACAAGATGTGAGGGCCCTGCTCGCAAGAGCTTACAATCTAAGAGGGTGCCTGGGGGAAACAAAGGGGGAGAAGTGCTAAATTTACAATGGCCCAGCCATGCTTTATAAATATGGGGAGGTTTACATAAAAATTTGGTGAACCTGCCACCATGACTGTACATCTATATACAGATAAGTGCCTGTGAGTGCCCTAGTGTAGGGAGTGACAAATGTGTGTGATAGAAGGTGGGGGTTAACAATTAGTGGTTTTGGTAGGCCTGCCTGAGAAGATGTGTTTTCAGGACACTCTTAAAACTGCGAAGGCTGGGATTGTGCCTGATGGTACGTGGTAGGATGTTCCAGAGAATGGGTGCAGCACGTGCAAAATCTTGAAGACGGGCATGGGAGGTTCGGATGATTGTAGTCTGTACAGTTGGAACCAATGGGAGGTTGCTACGCTGGAGCCTGTCGTTCCAGCAGTACAACTTCGTCATTCGCCACCGGAAGGGCCGAGACCATGGCAACGCCGATGGGTTGTCCCGACAAGTGGAGGGGTCAGTTGGGCGCCTGGTGGAGCACGGTGGCGGTGCTGCCCCCCTAGCGCCCTCAAAAAGGGGGAGGTGTGAGGACGAATTCACTTTATTGCATCCCCCATTCTGTATCTAGTCAGATCACAGCCTTCCCCCACCACAGGACAAGCTCAATTTACATGTTAATCAGCACAGCTCTCTTCCCCAATGCCTCTGTATGAAGTCGCCACAGCATGGGGTCAACCCATGAAAGGATCCTCATGTAACCTAATTAGCACTGAACAAATGCTTCAAAGACTTCAATCAATCAAACCCAGTCGGGTCGTCTCCGATATTTCATATCGATTTATAGGCGATCCGCTCATAACTGGGGCATGGCGGGTTCATATCGCAAAATATGGCGCTCCCCGCACGCACAGGCCCATTTCCCGGTTTCCAGGACGCATGGGGACTGAGATATCCAGAACCGGGCCTACAGGGTCCATAAGATAAGCAGGTTTGATATCCAGGCGCCGAGTAGGCCCAGATGGTTCTGATGGTACCACCGGCTCGTTTCTGTGCCAATGCCCTACCGAGTTATAGTCCATTTTTGGTTTTGTATCAGAAACTGCATGACCTGAGTGGGAGGAGTTCATAGACCGTCCCAGGGGTGTGTAGGGGGCTGCCAAGTGGGCTGCCCCTCGCAGATATAAGCCAGGAGCCAGGGGTGGCTCTTCCTGTTTGATCCAAGGAGGGGGGTACCTGAGAGCAGGTCCAGTAACATCATCACGCAGCAGCCAGGCCACATCTGCCCCCCGTGCAGCCGGGCACCAAGCAACAACGGTAACTTGACTTATTTTAACTGCCTTTTGTCTGTAATCCATAATTGTATTTGCACCTCTCTCTGACCTGTATATTATTATCCATCTTGTACATATTACCTGTCTAGTGTGCCCTTCAAGGCTAATTAAATCTATAAACTTTAATCTGAGTTAGTCTGTCTTGATCAACGGCCTCACACACCTTATTCTTGGTCTATAGTATATAGCTACCCAAGGGTTGGTTCCTGACCCTGCTATAAGTCGTAACGGACCGGTCTTATAACTAAACAAGTGAACTGGTGGCAGCATTGTTGTTTCCCTGTGCCAGTGTGGGCAAGGGTTAACAGTGGAACAGTATCTGGCTGACCTTGAGCTCCCCCTAGTGGGCAGCGCAACGTCGAGATACACCCCAAGTCAGGCCCTCGTCCCTCAAGCGGGCCGGCGGACTAGGCTGTCAGTTAGACTAGGAAGCAAAGGGAAGTAATTGAAAGGGTCAGACAGCTCTCAGGATTACCAGTATGATGTGTAGAGTTACTGTCGGCAGGACAGTCAGAGCTGGAAGTCTTTGTGGTGCAGCTTCAGCCAAGTTTTTGCATTAACATAGATAAGACATAGCTAAACTCATGCTAAGGATCACACACATGTAAAACATATGGATAGCCATTTTCTTTTTATGTTTTATAACTTTTAATTAGTTTTAAGAAGATAACATTTTAAGTGGTATAAAAAAAATTCTAACATCAAATCACTGATGTATGCTTTAAAATCGAAATCTGGCATTTTACAGGCAAGTGCTGGAAGCACCTAATCCCCATTTTAGTAAGAAAATTGACTTCTCTAAAGATGATCAAAGCCAATAAGTTGGTAGCCACCTAACTTGAACCCTAAAGACATGCCTTAAAACAACTACTATAAACATATACAATGCACAGAACTCGGTTATGGTGGATGGGATATTTCAGCCATTATTGTCCAAGTAATGACAGATCCACAGCACACCAGCTTTGTGTTTCAAGTGAATTATATTTTACAGTGTGTACAAATATACAGTCCATACAGTTGGTTATTATTAGTAAAGGTTCCCGGAAGGTCTGGTGAACATGAATTGATGTTGTGATGTTTCGGTAGGTTGATGACCTTAGTCATACAAATCACATTTAGGGATCGCAGAGAAAAATGGAATTGTAGTGGGCACACTGTAGGAAAAGCGATGTTGTGATAGTAGAGTATGAATATAATTAGGGGCAGTAGAGGATAAAGCCGATGACCTGAAGCGCTCAGAGGCTTAAGCAGCAGATGGCAAGTTTGCAGAGAGGTATTTGTAGAGAGGCCAAGCTGGTGTGTGCTATGGATCTTTCATTACTTAAAGGGTATGTATCGCTTCTTTAGGTCGGCTGATTCACACTGCCCTCAGCGTCTCAACTCTAGAAATGCAGGGGCGTTTCTTCCCCTCCCAGCTGGGTGACATCATCCCGCTTCACTGTTCATGCTGGCTCCCGAGACTCTCCCCCCCCTCTCTGAGTCTATGTGTCACTGTGTCTCTCCCTATCAGTTTTATTTTGTAAGAGCCGTATACATACCACAGGCTGCATTCAATCGAGACTGAGCACTGATGAAGCCAGCTTTCTATGAACGGCACAGATCTCCCTTCTATGCTGGAGAGGCAGGGATCGACACACAATTGTGCTGTTTCCTGATTATAGAATCCCTGCACTGTTATTCTGTTTCTTCTGGCTGTGCAGAGTGGATATGTCCATTACTTTGAGTGAGAGGCAGTACTGCAATCTCCATGAATACGGTCGACCGGGGGAAAAACAGAATGTAAATGATCTCTCAGCTTGTGAAATGCAAGGAGGAGGGATCCGACCAGCACTGGATATCAGTGTAAACAGAAACAGAAGATAAGGGATCCTGTGATAACAAGACAGCTTTGCTAATGACATCTAATTGCAAAGTATCTTGTTTTCACTGTCCCCTTATTCTGAAGACCATTTAATGAAATGATACAACCCCTTTAAAGGGAATGTGTCATGAAAAAATGACTTATTGTTAAACAAATTTTTTAAGATTTTTTGATTATTTTTTAAAATTTTCCATATCACTTTTAATATTTTCACTTTGGCCACTAGGTCTAATAATAGTCTGACACTTCCTGTTCTGCAGAGAAAAATTATCAGTAGTCTGCGTATTAACATTACAAGCAGGATTACATTGAAAGGTGACACCAATGTGTATAGAAAACACAGGCTCCACCATTCACAATAGGAGATAATAACAGCTCCCCCTCCATGCACACTGACTTCTTCCCAGGTCACACAGCATGACTAGAAAACTCTCCTATAGAAGTCAATGGGATTGATCCAGTCCTAAGGCTCCTATGTGCATGAAGCTGATGTAAAGCATCTCTCTAAATGTTGTTAGAGCAGTGTAATTAAGAATGTCTTCCCCACAATCATATACAGGCAGCTGAATTAAAGGAGTTGTCTCCCCACAGGGTTTCAAAGAATGCATGAAAGAAATTCTCTGTCACTTCCTGGTTCAGACTAATTTGCATAAGCTCCTGCTTGTACAGCTCTGTTGTGCTTTCAGATGCTAATTAGATTAGATTAGCTTCTCAAACTACTGGCAGGACTTCTTATCTGATCCCCAAAACAAAAGCCCTAATTACAGAGCTGTTTACTTGAGATAAATCAAGCTTTTTACTGTCTGGCAGCACAGGACACTGACTGACACTGCAGACCTGTGTGATGACTCACTCTCTGTTATCTCATTGAACAAACAGCCAGGGGAGATTTGTTTACAGGTCTGTTACTGAGGGAACTGAAATAGCCAGGGAGGTAATAAATTCACTTGTATCTTTTTAGGGAAAACAGAGGAACAATGCAATATATTTGGAAAATGTCTTTATTTTGTGTTCCCTACAATTTGAAAGCTATTCTTTGTAGCGAGACAACCCCTTTAAAGAAATCTACAATCAGAAAATAAAAACGGTTAAGAAGAAAAGACTATGGATCAGGGTCTTGTTTTAATAAGTACAAAAAATATTGGAGGCAGATTCCCTTTAAGATGACACAAAGACAGACCAGAAACAAATGGAAGGGAAATAAAGGTAGTGGTTTAACCTAGGAGTTGCATATGTTAAGGTATAGCAGACAGCGACACCAATGAGGCATTCATTTACCACTCAAAGAAGATCAGTACAGAGCAGGACTTCTCAATATGTTTCTATTGTGCGAAAGGGGGGAGGGGGGGGGGCACAGCAGCCAAAAAAAGGGCTTCCCTATTGGGCATAGTCCAGGCCAATGTTTATATTACATCAATCTGTCTGGAAACTCATCTCATTAACCCAGAGGAACATTAAAATGAGGAGTACGTTTTGTTGTTAATGCAGAGTCTGGTACTGTTATGGAAAGGCATTTGCAGCACACAATCGCTTCTCACAATGGCCTCCTGATCTGTGCCTTGCTAACCATTGGGGTAATTTACCAGCAAGGACTGCCTCACAGATTGAGATCATTTTTTACCCTAAATTTTATTTGTCAGTTACTGTTCTTTCCTGCTCTGTTAATACAGAATGAAAAATTTCTGCATGAAAATGATTGTACACGTTCAAGGAAAGGAAAAGTGTCCAGCATATGGTCCTAACCGTTTACTATTTAGAAACACTGACATAGGATCTGTGTCATGTCCTTCACTAAATTGTCATCAAGGAACGGTTATAACAAATGTAACATGGTATAAGGTGAGTAGCATTAACTTTCTCCTATCGGGCACAAATTTGAGACTGCACTTATTTCAGACTGATCTTATAGTACTGCATTTACTGTGAATTATAATGTACATATCTAGTATATTCAGGGCAATAGTGTTATATTTTCATTAACACAGAAGTTGGAGTGTAGAATAATAGAAAAGTTAGAGTGGTAAATTTGACTCGGTTTATGACCCTGTGGATAAGTGACAAATGGACTTTAAAAACACTTGTCCATTAGGTTTTTGAACAAGGAGTCAGAAGATTTTTTAATTACAATAAGATGTTTTAATTGTGAAAGAATTTAGAATACCATCCAGTAATCCTAATGGTACTTGTTACAAGATATCATTTATACCCATCGAAAAGATAGCAGTTGTTTTAAGTATATTTTACTGTAGAGTATTTAAGTGAGAAGGACAACCCATATTTTTTACCCCTTAAAACTAGATACTGATAAAACATCTTATTTAAGTCTGTTTTTTTTTTTTTTATGGAAGATTTTTCTTTTTTGTACATGATTACAAGGCGGCCATCTTGCATGAGCTGCTACTAATAGAATTTAGAGATTTATGTTTTACAGCAGCCACACTGTTCATTGATAATTGATAACAGGAGCTGACTCATTGGCTTCTATGAGAGAGTGTTCGGAGCATGCACTGTAACCTGGGCATAGGTCTGAAACGGCAATGGAGAAGTGGATTCTTTGGACCACCGCAAGCGGTGGTATAAGCCACATCAGGGAGCAGAATCTAAGCAGGTCCGGTATTCACCAGAGCCCGCTGCAAGGCAGGTTGGACTTGCTGTGGTGGCAGCCGAGTTGTAGAGAGGTAAAGAATCAGCAGGTGAGGTCAGGACAGGCGGCCAATGTTTGTGGTCAAGGGATGGAGGCAAAGGAGGCAAAGGATATGGTACATGGTATAGCAAAGGGAAAAGGAAGAGACGGGGTTAAATAGGGTCAGTTCCTGGCAATGACCAATCACCGGCACGCTTGCCCTTTAAATCTAGCAGAGCTGCTGCGCATGCCCTCTAGAAGGCAGGGGCGCGCAAGAGTCCGCAGGCAGAGAACTAGGAGTGAGGTGAGTACAGGGAGCAGGGAGTAGCGGCATAGCTGCGCCCGCGATCCGGCATCCGGGCCGCAGTGCCACCCGCCGCAGCAGGGAAACGAGTATGCCCGCAACCCACCGCATGGATAGCAGGGGCACTCGTAACAAGGTCATTATGCAGGGAGAGCTGTGACCATCATTGTGAATGGTGGATCCTGTGTTATCTACACAATTATGTGACCTGTCATTGTAATCCTGCCTGTGATGATTATATGACTGCTGAAAAGTGATCTCTACAGAGCAGGAAAGTCCATTTCTGATTATGTTTTCAATTAAAAGCAATAGCTTCTTTTTCCTGTAATATTGCCTGTTTATAAATGTGATAACTGACAGAAGAGCTATGTTTTTTTTATTTCAGAATGCGCTATTTTTACCAGTGCTATCACCATACCGTTACAGTCTAAAAATAAGCAATAACGATATACAGTTTACTGACATCTATGTAAAAGATACTGGAATTTACACCTGTGATTATGTTCTAAATGTGAGTGGAGAGGAATGGACAATGAGAGCAGCTATTCAGTTATTAGTTGATGGTAAGTGTTCTGTACTATATCCATAACTATACACTATATGCTGGTGAGTCAATGCAATAAAAATTGACTTCAGAGCTGCAATTCACAAGTTGTACTGTGAGACATTTAATAGCAAGGCTGGCCCTAGGCTGGAGGTTGACATTTATGGTGCCTTTATCTGGTCTGTTGCCCCACATATGTATCTAATACCATACAGTATGGTGCCTAAATAAGTTTATCAGTGTATATGGTAAATGCATCTTTGCTTACCTGATGATGGATAAAAAAGTCATTGTGGGCTACATTTAAGTAATACGTGTTGGAAAGCTTGATATGCTTTTTTTTTGTACATGGGTGCTTATGTGGGGGCACTAAGGATATTATGGCATAAGGTTCCAATGCGCACAGTAAGATAAAGTGTGAAAAGAGTATAACAGTGCAACTTCTTGGCCTGATAAAACAATTGTTTAACTCCTTCTTGTTCTGTACCATACATTTATAGCACAGCAGAAAGGTACCTAACGCAAAACAATGTACATATACGGGCTTACAAAGTCTCGGCTCAGAAGCTGTGCTGGCACAATCTGCAATGCAATGCAGAGATGCAATCAGGGCAGAATTGGTAGTACTCCTGTTAGCGGCTCTGATCAGATTTTTAAAAAGGGGGTCTACAAATATGGTGCAAGATAGGAACTGGTAGTGGGTGAGGGCCCAGATGTTTTATCTGTATGGGGCCCTGTAATTATTTATAGCAGCCCCAGTGTAATGTACAGCCAAGTTCTCAATGCAACTGCTGGCATCAGAGCATACTGCATTTAAGAAACAAAATGTCATTTTCATCCAAAATTAAACATATACATTTTATAAAATGGTATCGCCATAAGGGTACTTCCACACGACAAATACGTCCCCATCATGAGGCACATTTTACAGGAGATTTTTAACCATCCCCATTGACATCAAAAGTAAATTTCCACGCATATTCCAACCAAAGAATGACCATGTTTTAATTTTTTTCCCATGTAAAATCCAACCATCGAAAATATGCATTGTATGAACTACAGCACGTATTTTCTATTGACATCAATGGGGAGGATTTACTTTTGGGTTGAGACAAGTATTTTGAGTCGGAATCCGCGTGGATTCTGACTTGAAATACTTGATGTGTGGTGATAACTTTATTTTGCGGTACAATACAATTAGGCTAACGTCATTTAACTCAAAAGATAAACACTGTGAAAACAAAGCAGAAAAAAAATTTACTGCTAAACTAGAAGGCTTTTAACATCCTAAAATGTCCTAGAAAATTAAAAAGATGTTTATCGAGTAACGACTATATAAAATAGACATATGCTAAATGTTAGCTATTTTGTTTCACAAACAAAAATTTCGGATCCTAAAAATGGCAAATTTCTCCACATTTTGTCAAAATGTGTAGTTTTTTTTACCCATAAACCTATAGGGCGACATGTCAGAAGAGAGACACCTCCATGCCAGTTTTAAGGCACATTATATAAGCGTATAGTGCACCTGAATGAATGAACCTGTCAAAAATCTGGCATCTGGTATACCTTGCATAGTGTAATTGATGCACCTAATTCAGGCATATAGCATAATGTAGGCGCATAGCATATCATTGCTAGCATATTTGATGTGCCTACTTTAGGCACTTTCAAATGTGTTGTGCCTGGTTTATAATGCACCTAGTTTTGGTGTTCTACAGTTCATTTATATAGAGAATAGGTCATCAACAGTTTTTTTGGCATAAAATACACCAAGCCTATTGGGACATTTCTCCAATAATGTATCAACCAAAATTTGCCACAAACACAATGAAAAATTCTCATAAGTAAAACCATTGAAAAGTTATTTCCACATAAAGTCACACAGGTCCAATTTTAAAATTGGGGGTATGTCCTTTAGGCCAAACTAGACTGCACCTTTATACATCAAGTGCCCAAACACAAGCTCATTATATGAAGTAACATAATAACAATGCTTTTCAGAGTCTAAAATAAATTGCTGTACAATAAATTTTAAAATTCAGAGTATTCAAGAGCCTTGGGTGATAGAAAATATATTGAAACAATTTCAAAAGTAGAGGCTGTTTAACCACACAGGTTGCATACACTTAAAGGGGATGTCCGGCTTTGAAAAAAACACTATAGTGGGCCAGAGGAAGGAGTGAAATATGAAAAAAAAAATACTCGGCTCCGTTAAAATACTGTCTCTGTTAAAACCCTGGTTTTAAGCTCTAGTTCTGCTGCTCCCGGCCATTGATGTCACGTTCACTGTCCATGTGCGGCTGCAGACCCGTTCTGGCTGAACAGCAAGTGACAGCGGAAGTCTGTGATTAGTTGCAGAGTCACATGTCTATGATCCTGACGTCATTAGCAGACATCCTGGTACTGGAGCTCAGCACTGGAATGAAACCGGTTGGAGAGGTGAGTCTTTCCAGTTTTTCTATTTCACTCCCTCTTCGGAACCACTACAATGTATTTTTCATAACTGGACAACCCCTTAAAACACTGACCCTCATAGTAGCTTACACTGAATTAAATGATACAATATGCAACAAAAATAGCATTAGACAATAGAAAATTGGTTAGGTTGCTAAAAAATTGTGAGGCGTAAGGTGCCAGGGCTATTTTTAGAAGTGATAACAGCCATTTGTTCCTAGACAGTCCAACAGGCTGGGGAACTAGTAATTTTTTTAATTAAAATCATGTTTAAATGGAAATATAATCTCAGGCCACATAGTCTATAATTTCTAGAAAGCACTTTTGTTTAACTGTCAATCCTATCAGTGATCATGATATCACCAGTTTTGCTATGTGCAGCTCTCGGATAAGCATTAATGCGGAAAAAGCTCCAAAAGACTTGAAATGAGTACCATTTAAGACAAAGATTTTTTTTTTAAAAAAAGGAAATAATTAGGGCGATACGTATGAATGGGGCTGCGACAGTTTTCTGGCGTGTTTTGAGCCAAAAAACCATAGCCTTGTTTGATAGATGTATGAACAGTCGTATGGCAAAACTTACTGCATTCTCTGAATGTACCAAAGATATGCGCCAATGTAATGTTATGCAAGACATAGCACACGCCAGATTTATGACCCCACATATGACAGGTTCATACATACTGTTGCATTGTACACTCCGCTATATCGATTTAGATCTGGCGTGTCAGTGCCACGTTTCATACATATCTCCCTTAGAGTTCCTTCTACTGCTGAATATTTTTAGTTCACACATTATTTTAAATGTCTTTGTGCAGTATTTGTCTTTTTCTTGCAGTTTCAGATACACAAGCACCCCCACAAATTTTTGGTCCATCCAATGGGAGTGAAATTGCAGCAGAACTTGGTAAGATTTTTACATTGTGCTATTTTACTGTTACTAGACTAGAACTACATAAATTGTTGATGAGACATGCTATATTGGTACATTTTTATCAAGTTATTTTTCCAAATGACCAGAAAAATCTATACATCAAATACATTTGTTTCACAATAAATGTTGATTCTATAGTTATGATGTTACAGTGAAACATAGACTTTTAACTTCATACTTATTAAACCCAGTAGCTTGGTCATATATTGTACATTCTTTTGATTACATGATCAATGAAGAGTAGCCAGGATGAACCCCTATGGTTTCTTACTCTATTGAACATACTATATAGTGCTTATAGATGGTTTTCACACCATGGAAGATCTAACTTTAGGATACCCTGCCCTTTGGGAGACCAGAGGATGTCATTGATTGCTGTGCTGCCCCTTCCCAAAATGTTTGAGCAACCCTGACTACAAAAATAATACTTTGTAATTGTTATATGTAATGGAACCTGTTTAAAGACGGTCAATTACCTGACAGAGCTCTATATATTAGGGCATCTATGACATGCTCAGTCAAAGGTGAGATGGTTTCTTCTTCACCCCGTAAACAGTCCTCAAATCCCTGAATAGAATAAAACTGAGCCTTTTCAACACTAACTGGCCTAGTACAGCTCCAAAGTTTCCAAAACTAGAGTAAATTCAAAAGCATTTTAATGGGTGCATCACTTACCTCCCCTTTATCAAGGCATCTTATTAAAGTTTTAAATAAAGAGCTCTGTCGAATGTTAGATGCTCTACCTACAAATACTAGATGATATTAGAACATATCCCTTCAAAATAATTTATTCAAATTCAGTACTAAACACTGAAGTTTATAAAAATCAGTACTACAGAACCAGACTGAGGTGCCTAGAGCCCAGGAGCTTATTTGATTATATGGGCCTACTAATTGTGGCCCACCCTATATGTGTAAAGGGCAATTACACGTCCTCTTTTAGGCTGGGTTGCATATTTCTATTTATTTTAGAGTGCCATTAGTTCCAGGTAGCTGTACAAGCCAAGGGGTTAGATACATAATATAAAACCAGGACAGATACAACACTAAATAACAAAATTATACAGAGGTAGAGAGGATTTCAATCCTACAATGGAGCTTACAATCTACAATGGAGAAGGAAGGCGACAGAAGGTGGAAGGCAGACATGTTTGAAGAAGGTCCTGTGAGAAGCAAAGATTGCGCGAGGGGAGGTATCTGGAGATTAAGGCATAGATGTATGGAGGGTTAGGTTATGGAGAGCCTTATATATCATTGTTAGTAAGTTGAACGGATTTCGATGGGCAATGGCTAGCCAGTGAGAAGAAGAGGGGTGGTTAGGAGAGAAGAATTGAGGAAGGATTGAAGGGGAGCAAGAGTGCTAGAGAAGAAGCACACAGAACAATGTTGCAGTAATCTAGGTAGGAGATAATTGTGTCATGCTCAAGGATTTTCAAGTTAAAGTCAAGAAGGGAGTGGATTTGGGAAATATTTTTCAGGCAGCAGGTGGTGGTCAGGACTGATACGTCCTGATGCCGGTAAGGGGCTGTGTAGCGGGATGGCAGCGCAATCCTGCTACACTGCCACTGGGTGTTAGCGGCTAATTGCAGCTAGCCCCCGACAGAACGTGGGGTGCACCACCACCCCTTGTGCTGTTTATCCCCTTAGACGCCGTGGCAAAGATGGCTGCGGCCTCTAAATGCACCGTTCCTCATTGCAATCAGGATATCAGCGGTGAGATCGCTGTGTCCGGATCACTGAACATGGCAGCTGGAAGCCTTGTGAAGGCTTCCATCGCTGCCATGTTTTCAATATCCCCACTTCCAGCCCCAGGCATGAAGTGGGGAGACCGCCATCTTTGTAAACCCTAAAGCATTGTATATACAGTACAATGCATTAGGCTGTAGAAATGATCGAGCCCCCTACTGGTGAAGCGTTAAATTTAAATTAAAAAGAAAAAAAGTGTAAGAAAAATAAAAAAGTATTAAAATTTCAAATCATCCCACTTTCGCCATTTTACAATAAAAAAATAAAATAATCAAAAAAATTACACATATTTGGCATCGCCACATCCAAAAAAGTCTGATCTATTAAAATATAACATCATTTATCCCATATGCTGAACACCGTAAAAGAAAAAAATTCCAAACAGCAAAAATTGTGTTTTTTGGGTCATTTTACGTCCCATAAAAACTGGAATAAAATTGATAAAAAATATCGCATGCATTCCAAACAGCTAGCAATAAAAAGTACAGTTCAGCCTGCAAAAAATGCCTCCTCACTGAACTCCATAGGTGTTAGTACAAAAAAGTTATTGTTCGTACAAAATGGCGCCACGGTGTAAATTTCAAGAATAGAAAATGTTTGGTATTTTTTTTTATGGTACCAAAACATAACGAAAACCCTACATGTTTGGTATTGACGGATGCATACTAACCTATATAATACAGATAACATATGATTTTTACCGAAGAATGAACATTGTAAAAACAAAACTCCCGAAAACATGGCGCAACTACGTTTTTTTTCACGTTTTGCCCCACTTACAATTTTTTTTGCCATTTCACAGTATATTCTATGGTAATATGAATAACATCATTAGATAATACATCTTGTCCCACAAAATAAAAGCCCTCATACATCTATGCAGGTGGAAAAATAAAAAAGTTATGGCTTTCAGAATGTGGGAAAAAAAAAAAATTTAGAGCCATTTTATTATGATCGTCCTCGGAGGGTTTTAAGGACACAGCAGAGTTAAAGGTTATCCTGAGGCAGCGGAACTATGGTACTGGGGAGAACATGGAGCCATTAACTGTGATAGATAGTCGTTGTAAAGGGTTTGGGGGGGAATGGGGAAAAAAGGAATTCCTTTTTCCCCCAATGGTTTTTAAAAAAATAACGGAGGGGGAGAAGAAGAAGCATGTGGACTGGCTTTCTGGGGTTTGCATTCAGAGGTGTAGATTTGAGTGTCGTCAGCATACTGAAAGCCATGTGATGGCATGAGTTCACTGAGGCCAAGGGTATTAAGAGAGAAGAGGAGAGATGCGTTAAACAAAATGTACAAGAAATGCATGCAGCTTAAATTCATACATTTTTAAATTAAATCACATTTGATAAGGATTTCTTGTGGGAGCAATTTTTTAAAAAAACTTCCCAAAAAAGTACACTGGAAAACCACAAAAAATTCTAAGTGGGGAGAAATGTGAAAAAAGCATACTTGTGCCATGTTTGCAGGGTTTTATTTTTACAGCATTAACTCTTCTCTATAAATAATGTGTTATTTGTAATCTTCAGGTTAATATGATTCCGGCAATACCAAACATGTAGGGTTTTCTTTTTAATACCGTAAAAAAAAAACATCTCAAATTTTTCTATTTTTAAAATTACCCTACAGTGTCATTTTCTGTGACCAATAACTTTTTTGTACTTCCACCTAAGGGTGCATTTTTTACGGGTTGATGTGAAGTTTTTATTGGTACCATTTGTGATAAATCAACTTTTTTGATCACTTTTATTCCAATTTTTTAGGGCACGTGAAATGACCAATAAAATGCAATTTTGCCATTTGGAATTTTGATGGTAAACACATATATTAAAACCAAAATGCAGGAGTACGAGACTTAGGCCCACTTAAAGGGGTTTTGCCACGATCTTATGTTGACGGGGGATCCTCCAAAATGGGTATTTAATCACTTTTGTAAATATATGTGATTAAAAAAAGTGAAGCCTCTGAGAGCTGAAGCCTGACTTAGATGCCCTTAGTTTCCTGACGGTTTACATTAGCTACGATCAGGAGCTGATCTGGCTAGCTTCTGGCCGCGCTTGCGTTGTTTGTGCTTCTTATCTGAAGGCAGGAGACAGGAATGAGCTTTGAAGGGAGGGGGAGAAAAAAGCAGTGTTACTGTAACTATGTAACTAAATTATGGTGGAAAATAAGTATTTGGTCAATAACAAAAGTTCATCTCAATACTTTGTTATATATCCTTTGTTGGCAATGACAGAGGTCAAACGTTCTCTGTAAGTCTTCACAAGGTTGGCACGCCACTCCAGGAACTTGAAATGCTTTTTATGAAGCCACTCCTTCGTTGTCCTGGTACTTGGGATCATTGTCAAGCTCCAGCCACCTTTCATCTTCAATGCTGATGGAAGGAGGTTTGCACTCAAAATCTCACGATATATGGCCCCATTCATTCTTTTATGGACATGGATCAGTCATCCTGGTCCCATTGCAGAGAAACAGCACCAAAGCATGATGTTGCCACCCCCATGCTTCACAGTAGATAGGGTGTTTCTTTGGATGCAAACTCAGCTTTCTCTCTCCTCCAAACACGCCCGAGTTGTGTTTCTCCCAAAACAGTTCTACTTTGGTTTCATCTGACCATACGACATTCTCCCAATACTCTTCTGGGTCATCCAAATGCTCTCTAGCAAATTTCAGATGGGCCCGGACATGTACTGGCTTAAGCGAGGGGACACGTCTGGCACCGCAGGATCTGAGACACTGGCGGTGTAGTGTGTTACTGATGGTAGCCTTTGTTACGTTGGTCCCAGCTCTCTGCAGGTCATTTGCTAGGTCCCCCCATGTGGTTCTGGGATTTTTGCTCACCGTTCTTGTGGTAATTTTGATCCCACGGGGTGAGATCTTGCGTGGAGCCAGATCGAGGGAGATTATCAGTGGTCTTATATGTCTTCCATTTTCTAATTATTGCTCCCACAGTTGTCTTATTCACACCAAGCTGCTTGTCTATTGCAGATTCAGTCTTCCCAGCCTGGTGCAGGGCTATAATTGTTTCTGGTGTCCTTCGACAGCTCTTTGGTCTTCATCATAGTGGAGTTTGGAGTGTGACTGTTTGAGGTTGTGGACAGGTGTCTTTTATACTGATAACAATTTCAAACAGGTGCCCTTACTACAGGTAATGAGTGGAGGACAGAGGAGCCTCTTAAAGAAGAAGTTAGAGGTCTGTGAGAGCCAGAAATCTTGCTTATTTTCCACCATAATTTGCAAATAAATTATTTCCAAATCAGACAATGTGATTTTCGGGATTTGTTTTTTTCATTTTGTCTCTCATAGTTGAGGTCTACCTATGATGTCAATTACAGGCCTCTCTCATCTTTTTAAGTGGTGGCTGACTAAATACTTTTTTTCCCACACTGTATGTCATTAAAGGGGTTGTCTCGCTACAAAGAATAGCTTTCAAATTGTAGGGAACACAAAATAAAGACATTTTCCAAATATATTGCATTGTTCCTCTGTTTTCCCTAAAGAGATACAAGTGAATTTATTACCTCCATGGCTATTTCAGTTCCCTCAGTAACCGACCTGTAAACAAATCTCCCTGGGCTGTTTGTTCAATGAGATAACAGAGAGTGATGTCATCACACAGGTTGGCAGTGTCAGTCAGTGTCCTGTGCTGCCAGACAGTAAAAATCTTGATTTATCTCAAGTAAACAGCTCTGTAATTAGGGCTTTTGTTTTGGGGATCAGATAAGAAGTCCTTCCAGTAGTTTGAGAAGCTAATCTAATCTAATTAGCATCTGAAAGCACGGAGTTTATGCTGTACAAGCATGGAGTTTATGCAAATTAGTCTGAACCAGGAAGTGACAGAGAATTTCTTTCATGCATTCTTTGAAACCCTGTGGGGAGACAACTCCTTTAAGCATAGCTGATAGTGAACAGTTGAGTGCACGAAGGAAACGGAGACTATTATTACTACCTTTCTAAGAGCAGTCCTGCTATACTCGTGTTGTGGATTATCGTATTTTATGAACTTTGAACCTATTTTTTTCTAATCAGGAAAACCCATCAAATTAACTTGTAAGATTCTTTTTGGATATGAAAGATCTTTTAATCCAGTGATCAAATGGATAGTTTTGCATCCTGAATTTACAAAGGAATATTCTGGAGGACGTGATCTTTGGTAAGAGAAAATCAGTCTATCAAATGCATTTCACACGTGTTCAAGTGTAGCATTGTGATTTAGTAGTTACAACACTTGCAAGCTATAACCTCTTCTCTCTCGTGACACGGGCTGATTAACATGGAGGATAGCCTGAGTGTCCGTCTTTTCAACTTGTTTACTAGGGTTGATACATTTGACCTATTATGTTGTGTTATGTACTGAAATGCCTATACAGATGGCACATGTGCCGCATCTCACAGCTTCCTTATCTGTACCCTGAACACTTTTACCTTATATGTATACTTAGAAATATGCAACACAAAAAAATTCAAGACCAGTGAAATATTCTATCGTATGCTACCAATAAAACTGTTAGTTTAATAAAATTTGGGTGTAAGAACAACTTATTACACAGGGCCAATCCTCCTTCTTTGCTGACTGAGGCAAAAATTCAAATGGTATCTTCCAACTTATGACTTCTGATGCAGGAGATAAACGTGTACATATGATAACAAAGTAAAGCCAGCAATTACAATACAAAATACAAATAATAAAGGGGTTGTCCAGTGAACCAAAATAAAAAAAAAACTAAAATTGCTTGTCTGAGTCTCTATTCATCTCCCAGTGATATTTTCTGTGCTAATTTGTGCTTTTAATGTGCCCTATGTAACCTCACCACCGAACAGCAGCTTGTTCTAGAGCTGTTTCCTTATGTCCTGTGAAACTACAAGTCCCAGTATCCTTTGCTGTACTTTATCTCATGGTAGATGTGGAACTAATTACAAATTAAGATTTAATGGTTTGTTACCCAAATTAATATGTAGATAGAAATGTGATTTAGTGATAATAATGTGGAGAGGTGAAGTTCACAGAACTTTCTGAATAGCAACCTGGTGCCTTAGGCTATGTTCATACGGCAGTAATTGCGGGATGTATTTCGCCCCGCAATTACGGCGTGTGTACGGGGGCGGGGTGGGAGCGGGGCGAGGGGGCCGGCAGCCCGCCGGCCCCAAAGACATGGATTATTCTCAGCGCGTATACGCCGTGAATAATTGACACGTCACTTTCCCCACTCGTCGTATTGTCCGAGCGGGGAGAGGAGACATAATCCATAGTTCTCTATGAGAACTGTGAATTACTGTAATGACTGGGACATATCTCGTCCTGTATTTCGTGCAGTATGGCGCGAAATACGGGGCGAGATACGTCCCATTTTTAGCCGTATGAACATAGCCTTAGACTCTGAAAGAGGGTCAACTATAGCAATTATATGGTAGACTCTATAAAATAGACCCAGAATCTACTTTGTCCATGTCACTGGCACTGACCAGATTTGTTCTTCTATGTTTAGCGATTTGCTGTATCAGTGATCACTTTTCATTTTACTTTTAGTTTAAATAATACCAATGGTCTTAGTGGATATGAGTGTTTCTCATAATAACTTTGGATAAAGTAACAAAGAATGATCTTCGTACAACATTTCATTGTTTTGGTCAGAATTCGGTGGGCAGTGTTACAACTACAGTCAGGCTATCCAAAAAAGAAAAAGGTAAATAGATTTATACAGCCACTATTACTTGATATTATAAAATTTGCTTACTTTTTACTTTCAAAAATGTTCTACCAACAGATCTGATTTTCCGGAGATACATATTGTGGGCATCAGTTATGTTGTTGCTGTTCATGCTCATAGGTGCTGCAACAGTATATATATACTGGGTTGAAATAGTGCTGTTATATCGCCATTATCTGTCAAAGGATGAGACCATTGGAGGTAAGATCGTCATCCCATACCGATTATTTAGATATAGTATATAATATACAACCTCTCTAGATTTCATAATAGACATTAAACTTGTAGCTTTATGTGTATGTTGTGTTTATGTTTTATGCATTTTTATTGACAGCAGTAGACATGGTCTGTCTACTGTAGTCTGTCCTGCATTATTTCCGTTTTACTTGAGGATAGATGTTTATCTAAAGCAGGTTTACATTCACTTTCTGTTGATTTTTCAACCACAGCTTCTCTTTTAGTAAAATTTTATTTCTGATATTGTTTTTGATCTTCTCCCCTAGCTAATTTCACACTGTGCAGTGTGTAGATTCATATTTAAACACTTCTCTCCCAACCATATTATTATCATTTATTTTAATGTGCCATTAACTCCAGGTTGCTGTACATTTGAAATATGCAGTGATATAGCAGCTAGGAATATGTAATTGCATAAGTTGGCAAAATCACAGAAAAATGGGACATTATTTACGCATGCCCATACTCACAGCTCCATAGCTAGACAAAAAGCATTCCGAGTAGGAGGCAATATAAGTCCCAGCGCTACATGGAAGAAATTACACAGGTGCCGCTTACTGATAAACAAATGCTCATGTGCCTATCCGTGACGCGGGCAAGTGCTTAGTAAAAAACTGCACATTGGCTAAGGACCAGTTCACACCAGTTTATTGGCTTTGTAAGGGATCCGGTAGCGGGGTGGTCGTCTCCTGGGTAGACGGGCACAGCTCAGCGGGCACAGAAATCCAAGCAACACGGAAAGTTTGTTTAAACTGCCCACAGACAGTTTTATTGCAAGAATGTGGTACAAACAAAAAAAAAACAACAAAACAAATCCTATGCCTGTCCGGCTCTAACTAAACAATAAGTATCCCTCTCTAACACAGCGCCGACCTACTGCCAGTCACTGAACACAGCAATATTATGGTACCACAGATAAGGGCTCCCACAGGTCTGTAGCAATGAACCTGTCCCAGGGTGAGAGAGTGTGTTTTCTGCAGCCCCTTTCCTTATATGAGGCAGACACACCTAAACCTAATCAGGAAGCCCAAGACCCGGACTGCTCAGGTGGAGTGGGGCCCACCCCGCTATCCCCACTCCAGCAAACCACCCCTTGAAAAAGGGGTTTTTACTAAACCCTAACATATAGATCTATTATATCTCTTTAACTTCTGTTTGCTCTTTACCTTGACATAAGGTATCTTGGGCCCAGACATACCTTCCCTCTATTACCAACCAGACACTCTGCCCACATATCTCCCCCCCCTTTTTTCAGACCCGGGGCTGGAACACATCTGGACAAAGGGCAGTGTACCCGAAAACAGGCGTCTGCTTTTTTTCCCATTTGGGGCCCCTGGCCGATGCTTTACTGTAAATTTGTATTCCTGTAAGGCCAGGAACCATCTTGTGACTCTCCTATTCTTTTCCTTATTTTCGCACATCCATTTGAGGGAGCATGATCCGAAACCCAACTCAAAATGCCGGCCAAGCAGGTAATAGCGGAGGGCTTCTAGAGCCCATTTAATGGCAAGGCACTCCTTTTCCACTATCGCATATTTTGTCTCGTGGACATTTAGTTTCCTACTCAAATAGAGCACCGGGTGTTCCTCACCATTCCGTACCTGTGACAGTACCGCCCCCAGTCCCACATCCGACGCATCAGTCTGGAGGACAAACCCTTTCTTAAAGTCGGGGGTTATCAGCACTGGCTGAGCACACAATAGGTCCTTAAGAGTCTGAAATGCTTCTTCAGCCTGGGGTGTCCACTTAACCATAACAGAATCTTTTCCTTTAGTTAGGTCGGTCAATGGGGCTGCCAGGGAGGCAAAATTAGGTATAAACCGCCTGTAGTATCCTGTAATACCTAAGAAAGCACGCACTTGCTTCTTGTTCACAGGCTGAGGCCATCTCTGTATGGCTTCAATTTTGGTAACTTGTGGTTTTACCAACCCCCGGCCTATGTTGTACCCCAGGTACTTGGCCTCCTCTAGACCAAGGGCGCACTTTTTGGGATTGGCTGTGAAGCCGGCCTCACATAAAGAATCAATAACCGCTTGCACTCGAGGGAGATGGGATTCCCAATCTGGACTTTGGATGATGATATCATCCAGATAGGCGGCGGCATACTGACTATGGGGTCTCAAAACCCTATCCATAACCCTTTGGAAAGTGGCCGGCGCCCCATGTAACCCAAACGGCAGCACCACATAATGGAACAGACCGTCCGGATGGGCCCAAAGGCAGTTTTCTCTTTTGCCGCATCGGTCAGGGGGATTTGCCAGTACCCTTTGGTTAGGTCTAGCGTTGATATGTACCGTGCATTGCCCAGTCTGTCAATCAGCTCATCCACCCGTGGCATCGGGTAAGCGTCAAACTTTGAGATGGAATTTAGCTTCCGGAAGTCTTGCAAAACCCTCCAGCTGCCATCTGGCTTGGGGATCAAAAACTATGGGGCTGGACCACTGGCTAGGGGAACTCCTCAATTACCCCATGTTCCAGGATCTTCCTTACTTCTTCCGAGATAACCCCCCTCCTGGCCTCAGGTATTCTGTATGGTCTCAACTTAACCCTCTCACCTGGTTCAGTAACGATGTCGTGTTTAATGAGGGTCGTACGACCAGGGCTATCCGAAAAAAAACCCCTTGTTTCGAAAAAGGAACGCTCGTACTTCGGCCTTTTGCGTATTGGACAGGGAGTCAGCTCCCTTTTAAACCTCGGGCAAACAAGGATACCTCCGACTCACCTGCTCTCGTGGGAAGGGGGGGGTCTGCAGCAAGTGACAGTCTATCTTTCCATGGTTTTATAAGATTAATGGGGGGTTTACACTTGCTCGCTTTCCTCCTACCTGGCTAAACGGATCTTATAGTTCACCTCATTTATTTTTTCGATTACCTCAAAAGGCCCTTGCCACTTGGCTAGGAACTTGCTCTCGACTGTGGGGATGAGTACCAGATCCCGCTCCCCCGGCGCAAAAGTACGTATCCTGGCGCTACGGTTTTAAAACCCTTTGTTGGGCTTCCTGCGCCTGAGCCATATGCTCTCGTACTATGGGCATTAGGGCCCAAACGATCCGATCTGCATCTGTGCCACGTGCTCAAGGGACACTTCTATAGGGGGTCGCCTCTTCCTCCAGGCTTCTCTAGCTATGTCAAGAAGGCCCCTAGGTGACGACCGTACATAATTCAAACGGGGAATACCCTGTAGAAGATTGGGGACCTCCTGGATGGCAAACATGAGATATGGGAGCAGGAAGTCCCAGTTTTTCCCATCTTTGTCCACCACTTTCTTCAACATGGCTTTGAGGGTATTATTAAACCTCTCTACCAGTCCATCGGTCTGTGGATGGTAGACAGAGGTACGCAGCTTTTTAACCTGGAACAACTCACACAGCTCCTTCATGACTCGGGACATAAAGGGGGTACCCTGATCCGTAAGTATCTCCTTCGGTAGCCCCACCCAGCTAAACACCTGTTCCAGCTCCTTAGCAATGGCATTGGATGATGTGTTACGAAAGGGTAAAAGCCCCCTTGGATACCGCGTGGCATAGTCCATGATGACAAAAATATGCTGATGGCCTCGAGCAGACTTGGGACAATAGGTCCCACCAAATCCATTGCTATTCTTCGAACGGCACCTAAAATTATTGGGAGGGGGACCAGAGGGCTACGATAGTGTGCTCTAGGGGCCGACAGCTGGCACTCCGGGCAGGAGTCACAAAAATCTCTCACATCTCTATGAACCCCCGGCCAAAAGAACCGTTGAAGGATTCTCTCGGTAGTTTTTTCAACTCCCAAATGCCCTCCCATTAGGTGACCGTGGGCCGTTCTAGTAACGTCCTTCGATAGACCTTTGGGAAAGACCAGTTTTCTCCACTAGCTCTTTTCCCCTTCTTACCACTTGGTACAACAAGTCCCGCCTTATAGCCTTTTAGGGGAAGGCGATTGGTGTCAGATTCCACAGGGTTATCATCAAAACACTTTAACATTTTCCCGGGCCCTGGCAAGGGTGGGATCCTTTTAACTGCTCTGCCCCAAAATGGTCCTTCCGTACCTCAAGATCAGGCATTCTGTCACTAGGGGGCTCTGGACTGCTCTCACCCTCTGAGGATACCCCCTCATGGGGTTCATCTTCTTCCCCAGCCATAACCGAATAGGGAAAATGTTCCTCCTCAACTTTGGCTTCACTTACCGGTAGGGTATGAGAGATCTTATGTCCCCCTAATTCCAAAATGTGGGAAAGTCCCGCCCCAAAATGACATCATGCATTAAGAAGGGCACTATTTCCCACCATAAATTGTATGGCCCCAAACTGTGTACAGACGTCCACTATAGCCGTGATGTAATGGCGAGTGTCCCCCTGTATACAGGTCACCCCTTGGTTTTTTTAGCGGTTTTCTGGTGTCACTAAATCGCCGTTTACTAAGGTCACCAGACTACCTGAGTCTAACAACGCCTTCACCTTGTTACCTCCTACAGTAAAAAGAGCACATGTGTGTCTCACCCCCACCCCCGGAAATGGGTACACATGCACGCTTAGCATACAGGATAAACGGCGGTTTATGTACGAAAACATTACATTGCATAGGTTCATCATACAGTGGGGAATTGGCAAAACCCTGTGACCTGGCGTCCGAATCGGAAGCATTTTAGTTTTGTCCTTACTAAGTCTCTGGTAGAGCCCTGATTTCCCTGGCACGGATGCCGGCTTTTTAGAATCTGGTTTATCAGTCTCCCACGTGTATGCACAAAGATATCAGGTTTTTCCAGCCCCCTTTTCCCTTAGAAGTATCTTACAGGATGTGCTGGAGCTCTCCGGGTGGGGTTAGGGGCGCTGTGGCAGACCCATCAGTTCCTCCGCTGCTGGGTACCCTCCACCATCTCCACCATCTGGTCAGCACTTTTGGGGTCTCCATGGCTTACCCACTTGCGTAAGGTAACTGGGAGGGATCTCAGGTACTGGTCCATCAACACCCGTTCCACCATCTGGGGGCCTGTCAGGATCTCCGGCTGCAACCACTTTTTGGTCAGGTGTATGAGGTCATGCATCTGAGAGCGTGGAGGTTTGTCCATGTTGTAGGCCCAGTTGTGCACCCGCTGGGCGCGAACAGAAAGTGTGACTCCGAGGCGAGTTAGAATTTCCTTTTTTAGCAGGTCATAGTTCATTACGTCCCGTGTTTCCAGGTCGTAATAGGCCTTCTGGGGTTCTCCTGAAAGGAAGGGTGCCAACATCCTGGCACTTTCTCCTTTGGCCAACACTCTCGTTCGGCAGTTCTTTCAAAGGTGGTTAAGTAGGCTTCCACTTCATCCGCCGATGTCATCTTCTGTAGGAAATGACTGGCTCCTATGGAGGCATGAGTAGCTTCTGCAAGACCTGGGGCCCGTTCTGCGACACTGGCAAGTTGCTGCACAACAACTTTTAGGGTCTCCCGGTCTTTTCTCTGCTCCTCTTGTGTAGCCTCGAGTTGTGCTGTCAGCCTGCGGCTTGTTTCCTCCAGCGCTCTTTGCTGCACACGGTAGCCCCCCTGCTGCACACGGGTAGCCTCCCGTTGCGATGCACTGCTTGCAACATTGCCTTGATCACATCCTCCATTTTGAGATGTAAAAAAAATATATAGGACTCCGGCCCTTTAAATGTCCAGTTTGCTTTTTCTGTGCCAAAAATTAATGCTTACGCATCCTCCACCACTTGTAAGGGATCCGGTAGCGGGGTGGTCGTCTCCTGGGTAGACGGGCACAGCTCAGCGGGCACAGAAATCCAAGCAACACGGAAAGTTTGTTTAAACTGCCCGCAGACAGTTTTATTGCAAGCATGTGGTACAAACAAAAAAAAAACAACAAAACAAATCCTATGCCTGTCCGGCTCTAACTAAACAATAAGTATCCCTCTCTAACACAGCGCCGACCTACTGCCAGTCACTGAACACAGCATATTATGGTACCAAAAGATAAGGGCTCCCACAGGTCTGTAGCAATGAACCTGTCCCAGGGTGAGAGAGTGTGTGTCTGCAGCTCCTGCCTTATATGAGGCAGACACACCTAAACCTAATCAGGAAGCCCAAGACCCGGGCTGCCCAGGTGGAGTGGGGCCCACCCTCGCTATCCCCACTCCAGCAAACCAGCCCTTTAAAAATGGGTTTTACTAAACCCTAACATAGAGATCTATTAGATCTCTGACACTTCTGGTTGCTCTTTACCTGGACATAAGGTATCTTGGGCAGACATACCTTCCCTCTTTTACCAATCCAGACACTCTGTCACAGCTTATAATCAATTAAGGATGTCTGTACTATTTGATTGAGCAGGTTGCCCAGCATAAAATACTGACAACTCCTGCTCCCCAGTATTTCAGGGCAAATCCTGAGGTATTAGTTGATAGTTTGTACAAAATACACAAGCTCGCAACCCACATCAAGGTGCTTATTGTCTTGAGAGTCTGTATGCTAACTTTAGTAGCAATTTACAAACAAATCACAAAAAAATGGGACATTATTAACTGAAAAACACAGACGCAGTCATACTCAGAGCTCCATGGCTTGCAAAAAACCCCATTCCCAGTAAAAGGCAATATAAGCCCCAGTGCTAAATGGTAGAAATTACATACGTACAGATCACTGATAAACAATTGTTCACTCACTCTACTGTGTCTTTTCTGCATACTGATGTGAACACAGTTGTTTTTTTTACTAAGCAATTGCCCCCCTGAGGATAGGTGTGTGAGCAATTGTTTACACAAAGTCTAAAGAAATTGGGCAATAATTGCAATCATGGTAGTTGACCACTTATTTTCCAGATACACAGAACTTATATAGATGAATAGATTTGTGTAACAATTTAACAAAATAATTAAACTAAAGGACCTAACTACCTATGAGCTAATAAAGAACACTGATTGCATCATGCATACATCCACCCACCTGCTGTGTAAGTAATAGTTTTACTCCTTGCTGCCTGATTTTGCCTTAAGCTGTCATAATGAAAGATATAGTATATACTCAAGTATAAACTGACCCGAGGCACCTAATTTTGCCACAAAAAACTGGGAAACCGTATTGACTCGAGTATAAGCCTAGGGCAGAAATTGCAGCGACTACTGGTAGATTTCAAAAATAAAAATGGATACCAATAAAACTACATAAGCAGGTAGAGGCAGTTTAATGCCCCCCATAGGCAGGTATAGTCAGGTATAGACAGTTTAATGTCCCCCATAGGTATGTATAGGCAGGTAGAGGTAAGTATATGTCCCCTATAGGCAAGTATATGTCCCCCATAGGAAGGTATATGTCCCCCATAGGCAGGGTTTTAAAAAAAAATAAAAAATACAAGTACTCACCTCGCTGCTCCGATGCGATCCGTCTTCTGGCACAGGTGGCGTGATGTCATCAGGCTGCGCAGGCAGTGTGATGTCATAGTACGCTGCCTGTGCCAGATACTCCGTAAGGCCGCAAGTCTGCTTGCGGCCTTCCGGAGTCCTATTGTGGAGCAGTGAGCGCTCACTCTGTGCTCCACAATAGTGTCTTCAGATGTTTGCGATCCCCGCCAGCGCCCAGGCCATGGCAGTGCTCAGATACCGACGGGTAACGCGAGATTCTGCTGTATGCGCTCCTAGAGGAATCGCATACAGCTGAAGAGATCTCCACCGGTGTCCGGGGCTGGACGGTGACTTGAGTATAAACCGAAGAAGGCTTTTTCAGCACTTTTTTTGTGCTGAAAAACTCAGCTTATATTCGAGTATATACAGTAAGTTATGTTTCTCATGATTGCTTTTCTGGTTTTTATAGAAATATCCAGTAGTGAAGGTGTAAGTGGTGGAGAGGGTGTTTGACCCAAACCCTTATATATTGCATTAGACCAAGATTTTTTTTACTTAAATTGTAAGGGCATGTCCACACGGCACGGGTTTTCGGCCGGTTTTTCAGCCGGTTTGCGGTTTTTCAGACCGCCTGAAAAACTGGCCGAAAATGAGCACAATGGTGCTCTATGCAAAACATGTGCAGCAGTCCCAACTGCACAGGATTTGCCGTCGGATTGTATTTCTGCAGGCGGTCCGGCGGCAAAACATTGTATAAGCAAAATCTTCCGTCCGGTTTCCCGACGGAAGATGTGCTTCTCAATGGAAGGGGGGAGGGCTGTTCTCCGCTCATCGCGGAGAAAAGCCTTCCCCCCCCGCGGCCGTGGGGACGGGCGCAAAACAGGACCAATACCGGCCGGCAAACCGGCCGGTATTTGTCCTGTGCCGTGTAAACGCGCCCTAATGGTGAGTAGATATACAGAATCAATAATCCGTTGCAGAACGACCGTTAAAATTATTGATTGTCAGACATTAAACAGAACTATATTCTATTGTACAGATTATGGTTTCAGAAATGAGTCATATCACTATTACTTTTTAGATAACATGGACTTCGACGCCTTTATTTCATATGCCACAGAAACTTCTAATTTTTGTGAAGAGATTGCAGAAAACTTGTATGACAGCTATGAGGATGAGCTATTTGCAACACAGTTGTTACCAAGAGTCCTTGAGGAAAATTATAATTACAAACTCTGTATCCTGGAAAGAGATATTTTGCCAGGAGGAGGTGAGTCAACTCTGCTTAATTATATTTTGTGGGTTTATTTTTGCTTTCAGTGTGCTACAAGAAGAAGGGCCAAGTTTGTTGTATATTTCTTCAACATGTACCGTCGTAGATAAACCCCATTTTCACTTAATTAAATGACAGCTAGTTACTTACTTGTGGAAAGATTAGGAAATTCAATGGTTAAAAACAATAAGGCCAGGTCCACATAGATTGAATTTGTTGCAGTAAATGCAATTAGGAATATGCAGAGAAATCAACAGTACAAATTCACACTAAATCATATGAATTTTGATTTTGGTGTGTGTTCTGTTGATGATTTCTCTTTGTGGATTCAAATACCAAATCGCCATAATAGAAAAATGTATTTAAATGCGCGCCCAGCCATATCAATGATGTGTCAATACATGTGATCGCCGCAGCCTGTGACTTGGAGCAGTGGTTACGTGTCATTATGCCACTGGAACCAAGTAAATGAAGCCCAACATTAGACCAGGAATGCATTGCCATGGAAGCTGCAGGGGATTAATATGGTGAGTATACTGTTTTTTTATGAGGATCTCCTCCTGTAGATTCCTCATAGTGTTCAAATTCAGACAGTGATGTAAGGCAGTGCACATGCACTGCAAGTAATCACCGGCTGCTGCTGTGACACTTAATCTGCCACTGTTGTAATTCAACAGAAAACCAGAGAGAGACTGCCCGCAGAGTCAGCACTGTTCTGGAAATGAGGAGGAGGATAAGTATGGGTATCTTAAAGAGGTTCTCCGGGACTATCTTTTTATTTGTTATAGAGCTCACAACTTAATTATATTGAACTCTGTAATTAATACTCATTAAAATTATTTACCTGTTCTGCTTTGCAAAACCTGGCAGAGAGCACTTTACTCCCCTCCTTCCTAATTCCTGCAAACCATGACGTCCATTGATTACATGGCCTCAATGGACGTTTTGTCATCTCTCAATGTGTGTTTTCTTTTGAAGCCAGTCTCAGCTCAGAAACACAGTAGTTGGTGTGACTTGAGCAGAGATAGATGACTCATCAGTCACTTTGTAAACAGAGTTGCTGACAGCAATGTAATGTAATGTACAGAGTTGGTGGGCGAGAGTATTATAAACTAATGTGGACACATACAGTGATAACTATGTGTACATAGTAACTCATCACTGCTAGCTGCTAGAGTCTAGGTGCATTCACTATTGTGCACTTTTACCTCTTTTGATAAGACGGAGATATACTTTTGATAAATTTGCTTAATAGACCATTTCACCTGGTCAGAAAACTTGCATTGTTTGTTTGGCTGAATGAATGTGCATTAGGACTTCTGAGATTATCCAGAAGCAGTCAGAAAAAAAGTCTCCTACTGCTCTTTATATAGTAGTGGTGCCAAGGTAAAGCATCATGAGACCTTGCCCTAACATCACTGGGTGCAGGGATGGTGCCATATCCCCTATAACAGGCACACAGTTTTCCCATGATCTGAAACTTTCACCTACCTTTCTTGGATGCTAGATAGGCTATCCAGTGTACAGAAAAACTGGGTAATGCCACATTCCCCACAGCAATCTGATTTAAAGTAATGGCTGTGTACCTGCTGTGATGGATATAGAGCACATACATAGAAATATATAAACCACATTATATATATTTGTATATGTATTACATATATTAAAGGCTGAGGAAAGAATGTTTTTTTTTACCATGTTACAAACTGTGGTTAGTGCACTGTACTACACACAGCCAGCTGAAGACATCAAGGAAGTGAACGGAGCACAGATACAGGGGCATGATGTGTACATGTCTGAAAATGATGATGTAAGTGTGTACAAGGCAGGACTGGACAGTCCTAGGAGGAGTAGGGGGTGGGTGCAGGGAATCTTTAGATTGTAACTGCAGTGCATTGTAGAACTTGTAGGAAAGAGCTGCTGGAGAACTACTGACCCTCCCACAAGCAGGAAGTTTCAGTGCAAAAAGTGGATCTCATGATAGATGAATAAAGAGGCAAAAGAAAAGAAACACATGAAGATCGGGAAATATCTTTACTTTTCAGAATAAAAGCTGATTATATTGTTCTATGAAATCATTAAACTCCTGGATAACTGTTTTAATTTTATTTTTTTTAACGCACGAATAACTCCTTTACTGGTTAGTTCTCTACTGGCCACATCTGAAACATTGTAGTTTAAATATTCCCCATACAGTGCCTAAACTGTATTTGATGCTTAACAGTGCAAAAATAAAATTACTATTATCTGTTAGGCTATATCTACACGCCACTGGTTTATGGTCGGATTTTTAAACGGATTTTGTATTTAGAATCCACAAATATCCAGCTACAAATCATCCCCATAGACCTCAATAGAAAATCTGTAGTCTACAGAGCTCGGATCTTCTTAGGTCAGATCCAAAATCTGATCAAAAAACTTAGAGCATGTTCTGTAATTCGGTGGAAGATGGGGGATTATAGTACTGTTCAATGTAAAGGGCCGGCCTAAATCCGAACACAAAATCCGTACAAACAACCGTGGTAAAAAACGAAAACCAATTGTAAACTACTGGTCGGACTCTATAACAGATGGTATTTTACAATAGCCATGTAGATGTAGCCTTATGGTGCTTTCACATGGGGGAGGAGCGGGGGGGGAGGGGTTCTGTTGTACTGCACTGCAGTGAAACTGCCTTTATTAAAAGCAAGCTCCTCTCCTTAATTATTCAGAAAGGTGTTGCAAATGAGTAATTAGTTATTGTATTTATAGTACACAGGACTTTAAGCACAATAATTGATTACTCTAAATTTCCTAAATTATTTGTTAATTTGTTGTTAGGGTGCTTTCACACAGTGCGTTTTTGGTGCGTTTTTTGCTGTGCATTTCTGCAAAAAAAAACGCACTGTGTAAATGCACCCTTAGAGAGTAACCAGTTATTGTAACCAAGTCTTGTGTACTATAAACACAATAACTGATTACTCACTTGCAACACCTTTCTGAACAGTTTAGGAAATTGAAAGGAGCTTGCTGTTAATAAAGGCAGTTTCACTGCATTGCAGTAATGCAACAGAAAAACCGCACCGAAAAAGCCACAAAACTGCCCCATGTGAAATCTCCTCTAGGAACTACTTACATAGATGTGTCATAACACATTTAACGGCGGTGATCTGATCCAATTTTCACTAAAAGTTGCAATAGATTCTGATTCATAAGTTTTCCTGCAAGATTCTTGTATTTTTGAGTACAATATTTCTGTGGACTGTTCTTTCTAGTAAAAAACAATGGTCAGTTTAACTGAACTATAATTAAACTAATCTACACAGAGACTTACTCACATAAGAAATCAATGCAGTGTGTATAATAGAATAATATATTAATAACAGGGCCATGCTGCACACAGATAGTATTGAGCTTATAGGACTGGACCATAAGGCCTACAAATAACAGAGCCATACAAGCTTCAGTTAATTAGAAACATTGAAAAGCTTATCTCATACATAGAGGATACTGGCAACAACAGGGAACAGACACAAATCCATATGGAGCACAAATAACTGAGCAATACAAGGATCAAATATGAAAAGTCAAACCGGGTGGAGAAAACAGAGCAATGCAGAGCCAAACAAAGAGATACAGGTTCCCTAAAAATGTAACTTTAATTTAAAATAATCTAAAATAAAATTAATTAATTGGTAGTATTAAGCACAAATAAATGAACGCAATAAACAGATGTCAATGGCTTGCATGATAAGATATCCAGACTACGTTAGTTGTACAACCATTTGCCCGGAGAACCAGGGTCAGGTGTAAACTTGCTGTTTTCACCTACCTACACAACCATAGATACATCTATGCTCACTGATCTACAGAGCCAAGGCTGAGCATATGCTTATTCATCTCAGCATCCAGCAGTCAGCCTTGCATTCATTAACTTATATCCATACCTATAGAAAGACATTTACATATTACTATGATACTATTCACATGCGAGAAATATCTGACAATTGAGCCTTAAATATCATGTGCAAGCCCCAGTGTCCCCTTTAAATGGGGTTACACTTTAAAGTATGTAAAGCCCCAATCACATGATGATTTAGTCTACTGTTTGTGGTATCCGTCGGCATACCGAAAAATTCATCCCAATGAATACCGCGTCATGGAGCTATTGACTAATATAGGGCGAGCATAATCCTAATTAGACTATGTTTGCCCTATTTAGCGATATGCAGAAACCAATCACGTTTCTATGTCCAGTGCAGAAACTGGACACGTTCATTAAATCAGGCAAACATAGTCTAATTAAGACTATGATTATCCTATTCAAATCAATGGCTCCATCGCTGACCTGCCGTGGTATCCCTCAGGATCAAGTTTTATGGTATCCCGACAGATCCCACGAACAGCTGGTCGAAACTTGATGTGAATGGGGCAATTTTCAATTGTGGGCAGTTGTTGACTTGTTTAAATGCAGTGATATTTCAAATAGATGAAGAAATGTTCCCTTGACATTAATCATAATCTGATATTAGGAGGCTGTACATTCATATGCTGACAAGTAAAAACAAACTATTCGCCTGCAGGACCGTTGTGCACAACAATTTGGCATGTCTGGATCATATTTCTAAGAATGTCAGATTAATTCCATTAAGCTCACTAGAAAATTAAATAGCTGAAATCTGACTCACTCATACCTTTTTGGGAGTAATGCCCCTGAGTTATATTATGGGATCCTGTAATTCCTGTTTATATTCATGGATAGCCACCAGAATATTGTCATCTGTTTCAAGATTGTTGCCTCTTATTCACCAGGTAAATATTTAGAGCAAGTTGCAAAGAATATATAGATCTTCTGGTCTGGTTAACTGTATGTGAGTTTTATCCACATTACAGAAGGTAGATGACTGCATATGGAGATATACATATTTAGTATTAGTGTGTCTTTAAGAGTCCGATTTATTAAAATATAACATCATCTATCTTTTACACTGAACATTGTAGACGAGAAAAAATCCCAAATGACAAAATTAGGCTTTTTTGGTTATTTCATGTTTCCTAAAAACTGGAATAAAACATGCTGAAAAGTTGCATATCTCCCAAAATGGTACCAATAAAAACTACACTTAAGCCTGCAAAAAATGCTCCCTCACTCAGGTCCGTAGGTGAAAGAGTAAAAAAGTTATCGGTCACAGAAAATGGCATTGCAGCACAAAATAGAGAATAATTGTGTTTTGTTAAAAGTACTAAAACATAACGAAAACCCTCCCTATTTGATATTGCTGGAATCACATCGACCTGCAGAATACAGATAACACATTACTTATACCATAGAGTGAAAGCCGTGTAAACAAAAGCCCTGCAAACATGGTGAAAGTTAGTTTTTTCCACATTTTACCCTACTTAGAATTTTTTTGATTTACCAGTATATTCTATGTATGGTCAATAGCACCATTAAAAAGTACATCTTGTCCTGCAAAAACAAAGCCCTCATATGTCTATGTAGATGGAAAAATAAAAAGGTTATGGCTCTTTAATTATGGGGAGGAAAAAAACAAACAGCCATACAATTGTGATCAGCTGTCATGAAGGGTTTAAAAGAATGACATGTGGGACCTTTTACTAGATCCATAATATTGCTCAAATTTTTTAAAAATGTGTTTATTATACAAGAGATGTATGAGAGGTTGCCATCTTTATCTTTTATTTTCTAGCCTATGTTGAAGATATTGCGAAGATCATGAAGAGAAGCAGACGAGCTATTTTCATACTGTCTCAGAGATACATCTCAGGCCCAAGTCTGTTTGAGCTCCAGGCAGCTATTACATGTTCTCTGGAGGAAAAAGAGAGTCTAAAATTGATTCTGATTAAGCTGAAGCCTTTTAAGGAACCAGAGACTATACCACAAATAGTAAAGAAAGCTCTAAGAAGTCTACCTACAGTCTCTTGGAAAGGGGACATAAACAGTAAATCTGCTCATAATACAAAATTCTGGAAACGGGTTAGGTATTATATGCCAGTGAAAAAAAGCAGAGAAAATGTGAAATTATGATGTTTTATGGTGTAAAAAAAAACTTGTGTCAAAGCATTGAATTGAAAATATGTGACGTAATAGACTTAGCCCAAAAGGGGTACAGTTTCCTCCTTAGGGAGAGGCACGATATGGGCGTGTGGACACTTGATCACTCCACTACAATGTTGATATATTCAAATAAGTGGAAGGGAAAAGAATTAGGACTTCAGTGCCAGCTATCACATGTAGCTTTCCTCAAGTTACATCCAACTCACTGAGCTTTGAGATATGGTTAGGATAGTGAAGGTCCATGCATGTATTCTTTCATGCAAGAGAGTAGATCCTGCTAAGGACAACCGTCACAGGTGTTCCTGAAAGCCCCTGGGCCCTAATGCTTAATCTACTTATAATATTGGAGTCTTCTAATGTGGCAGAAGGGTCTGCTGGACTGCATTCCCTATAGCTATGCCCTGACAACAGTACCACCTACTAGGATGTCCTTAGTAGACCAGTTGCAACCTCTACATTAGAAAATGACAATAATCAATGATTACTAGTCCGGGATCTAGACACAGTGATCTTTTAGATTGGTAGAGGGAATCTAAAAAGAGGCATGGCATTAAATGTGACAAAAAAAAGAAAATAAACCAAAACTTTGTGGTAGAGTACTGGTGCTAAGTAATTCAACTAATAGTATAAAAAGTTTGACAAGTCTAAAGGTACATCAAATTTATCGTACAATGTAAGGGGGAAAATTGGAGCATCTTTAGACTGTCTATTGAAAGATTATGCTGTCTTACACAGGAGCTAAAGGCGTTTTCTCATCAGGACGTCTCACAGAGCCTGCTTTTCACAGTCAGCTGCAGGCTTCCATTTCTTGTTCAGGCTGTAGACGGGTCTACAGAAGTGATTGGCATATTAGCTTTGCTATTCCCAGCTGAGCCTGTTAGAGGGACATAGCTAATAGAAGGGTTTAAACAGTAGGACAGAAGGCAACAAAGCTCTAAAGCTATGTGCCTAGATTAGGTACATCAATTTTATAATTTAAGGTATACCACATGCCAGATTTTTGGTTCATTCATTCAGGCACACTTTACACTGATTTAATGCACCTTAAAACTAGTATGGCGGTGCCTCTTTTCGGACATGTCACCAAAGGGCTTCAGGGTTATGCTTTTTGCTATAAAGTGATTATGAAAAAAATAATAATCAGACAAATAAAATAAAAAGCCTGTCTCTATTTTATACATACTTTCTACACAGAAATGATTTCTGTCACTGATAATAAATGGTCCAGTACACAGACCACACCAACATATGACTATTAGGATTTGTAACTACAGTCAGTACTACCATCAGGAATTTCTTAGCCTTATTTCTTAGACTTATAACAAAATTCTCTGGCGCCACTATCATTATCAGTTGCTATTTTTTACAATATCGTGAGCCCTTAGTTTTAAATTTGAGCCAGGCCCCTAAATGCAATACTACCAGTATGGCCTTGAATCCAATTATACAAGTAATCACACAACTCACTGACAAAAAGAAGACTTGGAATACCCTTTCACCAGCTAAAAAATAACCAATTTAGGAAGCCTAAAAAAACAGAGCAAAAACAAATAGGGTTTAAGACATCTCATTTATATACTGTGAAAAAAATCTTCCTCTAATCTGCACATAAAATGATCTGTGGTGCGGATTTTACGAAAAGCATGTCAATTTTTATGTCACGCAAACCACAGATTTGTTGTGGATAATCCCTATTTCATTCAGCGGAGAAGACAATGCCCACAACTAAAACTACAATTTGTTGATTTTTCTGTAGATTATCTATGTATCTGCAGCAAAATCTGTAAGTACAGAGGAAAAAAGTTTAGTGTAAATATGAAAACCTTTACAGTCACCGCTCCCAGTGCTCCCATAGCAACACGTCTCTGATCCCTCAAGTCCCATGTAATGGCCGCAGACAATCACCGGGCCACCTATATGGAACATGACGTCATTGTTGGAGGTCAGCAATACATATAAAGCATATGGTCATAGTTAGAGATGAGCAAATTTCTCAAAAATTTTATTTGAAATTTTTATCCATCAGTATTACTAAAGCCAAAAAGAAATATTAGTTGATCCAAAACAGAGATGACAAGTAAATGGAATATTTGCATGTCTTCTGTGTTTTGTATCTACTCCTGCTTTTGGCTACCTAATCATTGGACAATCCTGACGCAAACAAAGGACAATGTCATACTGGCCTTAAGACTTCTACACTATCAATCGGTCAATAATCCATCAGTATTGCTAAAGCAAAAGAGAAACCGTAGTTGATCTAAAACAGCGATGACAAGTAAATTGAATATTTGCATGTCTTCTGTGTTTTGTATCCACTCCTGCTTTTGGCTACCTAATCATCACACAATCCTAATGCAAACAAAGGACCATGTCATACTGGCCTTGCGGCTTCTGCGAAGACACAATTGGCTGTGTTTGTCCTTTTCATTCCTTCTGACAGCTTAAAAGAAGGGGAAAACCAAACAGTGGCAACATTATAGAGTGGAGAAGGGTGGAAACAGCATTAGGAAACCACAGGGTAGTCGAGTGAGAGAGTGGCCAGCTGGCAGCAACATGAGTAGGCCACAGAGTGGCACAATGACATAGTGTGGAGGTGGCGGCAGCATGAGTAGGCCACAGAGTGGCACAATGACAGATTGTGGAGGTGGCGGCAGCATGAGTAGGCCACAGAGTGGCACAATGACAGATTGTGGAGGTGGCAGCAGCATGAGTAGGCCACAGATTGGCACAATTACACAGTGTGGAGGTGGCGGCAGCATAAGTAGGCCACAGAGTGGCACAATGAGAGACTGTGGAGGTGGCGGCAGCATGAATAGGGCACAGAGTGGCCCAACGACAGATTGTGGAGGTGGCGGCAGCATGAGTAGGCCACAGAGTAGCACACTGACAGATATTGGAGGTGGCAGCCGCATGAGTAGGCCACAGAGTGGCAAAATCACAGATTGTGGAGGTGGCAGCAGCATGAGTAGGCCACAGATTGGCACAATTACACAGTGTGGATTCGGCGGCAGCAACAACAGCAGCATCAGGCCGGAGAGTGGCACAATGACATCATTTTGAGGTGGCAGCAGCTAGGTGACATATTGAGGAGGTTGCGGCAGCAGCAGCATCAAACCAGAGAGTGACATTCTAACATAGCCTGGAAGTGACAGCAGCATCAGCATGAGGAGACCTGAGTGGTGAGGTGGCAGCAGCATCAGAAGGCTACATAATGGCCCAGTGAAGAGTGGGGAGGTGGGTGGCAATACCAGTCCCTGGTAAAGATGGTGGGTGGTAGAAGGAGCAGCTGGCAGCAGATGTGTGGCATCAGGCAGGTGGCAGCATCAGAATAGTACCTGAGGCAGGAAGCCAGAAGAATCCAGGATCATTTGTCAAAGTTGGGGTGAGGCGACATGGCTGACCTAATCTGATGCATCAGGTATTGGTGTGTGGAAATCCTGGCCGATCTATGCCTGATTCAGCTTGACAAAAGTGAGTCTCTCCACATTTTGGATGGACAAGCGAGTTCTCCTTGGGGTGACTATGGCCCGCACTGAAAACCCACTCTGATGCCGGGCAGGACAGTTTCTCCAGTGCAAACTCGGTTCGTTATGGCCACAAATTCAGTTTGGCTGCCCAGTAGTCCAGCGGATCTCCAAGGTGGGGTGGCAGGGTGCTGTCCAAGGAGACCACCACATGCTGGTTCCGGGCCTGCTTCAGGTGCTGCTGCTGGTGAGTACGTTCCTCACTAGGCGGGTGAAGAAAGCTGCTCATCAATGTCTCCAGACTCCGGTTGCTGCTGATGGAGCTGGTACTGCTCCAACCCCTCTCTCCCCTCCACCTCCCTCCACAGCGGCGGTAAGTGAACACTGAGGAAACCCTTGTTCAGACCTGCCAGAGGATAGACTTGACTTTGACCTCCCTCTCAGCAGGTAAAAAGCCCACAGCACATAGTAGTTCTCTGGCTGAGGGAACAGAACGGGACAGAGGCGGGTTGAGGGCATATGAGGGCCCCTGACCTGCTCCCTGGCCATGCCAACTAAGGGTTGTGTCCGACGAACCCACCGACTCTTGGCTGGGATTGTCAGATGTCATCTGGGAGGAAGCGGATGACCTATTCAACCATTCAAGGCTTGGTGGTCAACACACAGCTGCTAGATGACACTGGTAGCTCTTGTCTCGCCGAGTGACCCCTGCTGCGACGTCCGCTTACTGTGCTGTCACCTCTTCCTGCTCCAGAAACATTTGTGCCTCTGCCCCTCCCATGTAAAGGGCCTGCCACCACTCTGTCTGACACACTGTTTGATCAAAAATTTACAATACAACAAACTCTGTTTAATGTAGATGTGTGTATATGACAAATGCACAAGCTGTATTTCAAAGAAGGTGTTTCACCTTATAAGTGAAAAAAGTAACTCTTTGGTGCAGAGAACAATATGCCAAAATAATAACCTGCCTGTAAGAGAGATGTGTGTATGTGAGAAATACATACACTGTATTTCAAAGACAGTTCACCACAATAAGTGAAAAAAGTAACTCTTTGGCACAGAGAGCAATATCCCAAAAGACTGAACTGGCTGTAATGGAGATATGTGTATATGAGAAATACACACACTGTATTTCAAAGATAGTTCACCACATTAAGTGAAAAAAGTGACTCTTTTGCACAGAGAGCAATATCCCAAAAGACTGAACTGGCTGTAATGGACATATGTGTATGTAAGAAATACACACACTGTATTTCAAAGATAGTTCACCACAATAAGTGAAAAAAGTAACTCTTTGGCACAGAAAGCAATATCCCAAAATAAAAAAACACACACACACGCACACTCACACGCACATGCACACACACACACTTCATCCCAGTAACTATAAAATCGAAAGTATTTGGCACAGAGTGCAATCTAGCGCTGCTGCATAGAGATCCATGTACATAAGTGACACAGTGGCAAGTATACATATAGGGCTGTGACATCTCAGAAGCTAGCTGGCTGCTGATTGGCTTCATGTCATGGCATTGAGTGTGTTCCTGTCTTTCTCCCATAGTTCTTTGCCCCATGTCACGCCATGCTCGTGGCCATTTTAGAAAAAAAACACAAATCACCATGAAATTTGGCTTAGTTTAGAATCGAATTTTTCCTGAAATTCAAAACAAATTCCACTTCGTCAGATTGGATTCGCTCATCCCTAGTCAAAATAACATCTGAAGAGGTGATAATTTTTTTTTTTTTTTTTTTTACACTCTTTACCTTTATAGGGAAATCCAAGTACAAATCTACACTTGGGGTACATTTACTGGTGCGGATTCCCTGTGGAAAACTGTGGATGTGCTGTGGAAACCCTCTGCAGTAATTATGCTGTGTGTGAACAAACCCTAAAATGTCTGAGTGTGCATAAACCATATATTCTACTCCTTGACTTTTATTACAAGGAGTAGTCTTAGCTCTAAAAAGGTAGACTTTCTCTTGGATAAAATGGCATTGAAATTCATGGAAATGAGTAAAGACAAGAAACAGTAGAGTAATTTTGAGTTATATTTTTGGGTTACCTTTTCAATAATGCCAAATGATTTTGTGTGTGTAGTGGCAACAAGATTGATTGCATTTGAAAAAGTACAAACTAGAATAACTGTATGGTGTTACTTCTGAGGTAAGCACTGCTGATGTTGCTACAGTGGGACAGATTTATTTATACAGTCTAATACAGATAGTTTACACTATTAGTTGGCTTAGTTTGACCCATTAATTTTGGCATATGAAGCCATACCTTTTTATGTAGACCAACTCATTCTTGTGAGGCCACGCCCATTTGCTGGATATAGTGCAGAAGCGTCTGGGAAAAAAAAAGTGTGTTTAAAGTATGCACACCAGTAATTTGACATAAAATGTACCAGAATCTTGCACAGTTGACATAATAAATGTGTCCCAGTGTCAGCAGTCAACTGAACAAAGACCTCCTGGCTAACAGAACCAAAGTTCTTGCTAGTACGTTCTTCTGCAGGGTCTGTTAGTACTGTTGCTTATCATTTTATTCTCCCCGACAGTGATCTAGAAGTTAGTCCTATGGTTAACACACTTAGGGCCACATGTATGAAACGGTTTTAGAAACCTATAGGGAAAAAAGTGAGTTTTAGACTAAAACCGTTTCATACATGTGGTCCTAATTGTTAGAATTTACCCAAGGTACCATCTAATATGATTGTCAATGTTCCAAAAATTGAATAACATTGTGTAATTTTTCCCAACCGGGGAAAGGGCTGGAAAAGTCTGGGTTTTTGGGGGAATTCTGGGGGCCCACCACGGGCGCAGAGGTAACGAGGGGGTGGGTAGCCGAATGCGGGTCTGGGTAGTGGGTGCGGAACGAAAAAAGGGGCACCGCGGGTGTAGCCGTAAACGTATGCACATCCGGGTGTACCCGGGAAAACGTATGCACATCCAGGGGGTACAGACGGGGATGGCAGCGGGCATACGACTGGTGCAGCGGCAGGTATACAGCAGGTAGGGGATAAACTACAGGTAACTATGAATGGTCCAAAGCAAACAGCAGCCAAGGGGTCACAACAACAAGCTGACCCAGGCAGGGGTGAAGCCCCTTAAAAGGGGGTTTTATCGTTACAAAGATCATTTTTCTCAGTTTTAGGGGGACAGTAAAAATAAGCACTTTTTTAATTGGGTTTTCATTACCCTGTCATTTGGGGTTTTTACCCGATACCCAGCTTCGCGTAAATTTTTTTATTTCTGCTGTTGCGGGGTCGGAAGCCCCGGGGTCTTTTCCTGGCCCTAGACACCCCCCTGCACTAGATTTGGCTGGCTGACATTTTCATTCACCCCTTTTGGGGAATGCCCCTAGACGGGAAAAACGTCATGGCCACGCCCCCTACAGTGTTGGATCCCGCACCTCTGTTACTCCCCTCTGAGCTGTTAAAATCGATAGTGAAACCGATCGTGGGCTCTTGTCATCTCAGCTCTATGGGAAAATCTGGGAAATTTACTGCTTTTTTAAAAGGGGCTTTTGCCAAGGGTTGATTCCCTCCCACAGGTTTAAGTTTGAATTTTTAAAAAGAAGGGGCTTCTTTTCCTCAGATCAAATGTAAGCCCCCCCCCTTATGACATCATCATCTGTATTGTATAAAATAAGGATTCAACACTGTATCTTTTAAAGCTTCTTGTATAGTACAGGGAATAGTGATAGCTTGGCAACCAGAGGGTTTGGGGTTTTAATCCCCATCTTTTTTTTTTTTTTTTTCCTTTATAAATTGTACATATATGTAAATAAATGAAAAAAAATTTTGTGTAGACATCAAAATTTTATATATATACACACGAAAGTCCCTATATAGTTTCCCCTCCCACAGCACACCAAGCACTTCCAATATGTATACAATGCATATACCTCAGGGAAGAGACATGTATGGGGAGTATGCTGTTATTATATCTTATAAGATTGAATATTTTTTTTAGTCTCTCAAAATTTTGGGGGTTAAAATTTGAGGGGGAAAAAAAAAAAAAATTTGTGGGGGGACAAAAACCCCAAACCCCCTTTCATTGTAAACCCAAAAACACTCAAAACCCGCTACAAAAATCAACCCAAGGAAAAGGAAAGGTTCAGCGGTTCTTCTCTGAAAGTAAAGTCCTCCCCCCCCCCACTGTTTTACTCTATCACTGACAGCAAGCAGAGATCTTTACTTGAAGCCGGGCCGACGGGGAATAAAAAATCACCCCTGCAAAAAGTCCCCAGCAGCCCCATAGAATACCGCTTAAAAAAAAAGCCCTTGTTCTCGCACCCTCGAAAGTCTAAAAAACTACACTGTATAGGTCTTTCAACGGAAATTTTTGGTACATTTTTGATGGTTTTTTGGTGCGTTTTTTGGCAAAAAGGCAGAGCAGTTAATGCTGGACATTTTTTGCACAAAAAACCACAAAAAATGCACCAAAAGCCCCGTGTAGAGCACCCTACCCAAGCAAGAGAAAAACGTGGTGCAAAAAAACCCCCTCTCAAGAGTCAGGTTGCACTGCTTTAAAATCAGGACAAGCCCACAGACAAATAAGCCCAACATAACCTACAACACCCCAATCAATCACCATAGGGGGGCCCACCATCACATAATACGGCCTGATTCATCAAAAAAGAAAAAGGGCAAGCTCACGAGACGTCAGCGCGAGGGGCGTTGCTTCTCCTTTTCTTCTCTGGCCCAAACCTCCAATCCTTCCCTTGTTGCCCCTTTCCATTTCTTTCCCCAACCAGTACGCAGCTGTCCCCTTTTAGTGTCACAAACCGTCCCTGAAAATTTTTCCACAAATCATCTTAGCTCTCTCTTTACCTGCATTTTTCCTAAAACCCCAAACAGCATATGTTAGCCCCTAAAAAAATTAGAAAAAAAAAAAGTCAGATAAGGGCAAAAAAATGGGTAGACCCCCATAGCGGGCAGGGCCAGTATGCAGGCAGGCAGGGCCAGTATGCAGGCGGGGACAGAATACAGGCCGGAAAGGGGACAGTATATGGGGCAGCAGGCATTGTATGGGCAGCCGGGGCGGAAAGGGTGGGGCAGGGCATTAAATGGCAGCCAAGGCAGTGTAAGGTGGGGCAGTGCTTTTAAAAGGCAGCCAGGGCAGGGTATAGGGTACCCGGGGGCAGGCATATATAGCCGGGGCAGGGTATCATATAGCCAGGGCAGGGCATCATATACCCCGGGGGCAGGGGCATCAATAGCCGGGGCGGGGTGTAGGTCCAGGGGCAGGGCATGGGACCAGGGCAGGGATCATATAGCCAGGGCGGGCATCAATACCAGACGGTATGGTTACCAACATGAAAGGGTAGCCAGGCAGGGTATCATAG